>SNQJ01S0113350.1:23643-35490 GCA_010110895.2 Picea sitchensis
GGACCAATCCAATCTAAGCACGCTGCCTAATGAATTTCTTGTTTGTTTGCTTTTTTTCATTTAAGGCACTGATTCAATCCTAACTCCTGAGCGATGCCTACTCAAATAAGAGTCAGCCCTTACTGTCAGCTGGAGATTCTTGGTTTTGCAGTTCTCTTCAAGATAGAACAATGAACTCACTAGTTGCTGGCTACATGCCATTTAACTAAAGTTCTGTTCATACCTATGCCTCCATAAATGCTTCCACAGCCTTCTCTTTAGGATTCTCTTCCAAAAGACTCTGTAATTCACTGTAGTTGTTCATATATGTAATTACTAATTATGAATCAATATCTGGTGCCGAACACACTCATATATCTTCTTGGATTGCCGACATCCTATCATCTTTTATGTGATATACAGCCTCTTTCCCTGCATAAACATTAGATCTTTCTCCTCCCCAAATGTACAAAGGCAGCATAATTTCAAAATCAAGCACCCTATGATGGTGCTGTCTTTAATGTTTTGGGTAGCTTAAATCTATAGGCATAACATGGAAAGACAGCCTGTCATATAAAGTACCATTTTATTGGCAAGTTTGACCAAAAAAATCATTAAGTCGGAAGTGCAGGTACAGAGGAACGGATAATAGCCTTAAGAAGAAGCTCTACAGATAAGTAGAAATGTAAAGGAGGAAGTATCCAACACTAGTGTCCCTTAAAGATACTTTTCTATCGCAACAAGCTTTTCATAAATGATGTAAACTATCATAGGTTGTTATGGGTTTGGTCCGCAACAGAAGTGGGAAGAAATACAATAAACCTTATATTGAGTGAACATATATTGAGCGAACATAACTTCTTGATGGTGGCCAGTAGATGATTGAAGTATATCAATAAAATCTTCTAAACATATTTTAAGGTCCAAAACGATACTGCAGTGGGTATAATAATTCAATTAACCATACATCTCAGTGCTATTAACTGTCGCAATTATCCATGGAAATCTACAAATATATAACTAAGGAAAGACAGTGCTGCAATACAACGAGCAGCAGCATATGTATATAATATCAAATGCCTTTTGATATAATATCATGACCCTTATAATATAATCATTATCATATCATAATCATATATAAATTATTATGTATACCTCCATTAGATACACATATAACATGTTTTGTTGACCTCAAAGCATAAACTGATTTCCTCGTGAAGCAGAATGTCAGTCACTGTCTAGAATGCATTAACATCTTCTGGATACTACTTGAAAGAACCTCAACTTGAAGAAGTTATGTCTTCTTGCAATAAATAAAATGCCAGAGTCAATATTAATCAGGACTATGTCACAAGGTTCTAAATCCGACCTGATGCTTGGCCCAAGAGTTTACCAGATTCCTTGCTCCCGTGGAAAATCATACATAGGTCAAACTGGTAGATCATTTAAAGCCTGTCTTAAAGAGCATATAGCTGACACTACCCACAATCTATGTCTAAGTCAGCTATTGCCGAACACTCCTTTAAATCCAAACACCTAATTTGTTTTGACCAAACTAAAATATTAGTCTTAGCCCCTTATTACTCCTCTCACCTTATTCGGGAAGCTCTGGAAATTGAAAAACATCCAAATAATTTTAATCACGAAGATGGCTACAAACTTAACCAATCTTGGAATCCCACCATTCGTCACCTCGATCATTAGGCATATTCTGTTTATATTTTAATCAACCGATTTTCTCTTTCCTAACCCTCTTTGGTTTGTTTCTCTTCACCTCCTCATTCTCTCTCTGAACCTTCCTTTTCCTTTCAATCTAATTGTTCTTTTCTTTTCATTATTTTTTATTTCGTTGGAGTCTTCTTACATCTAACTTACATGTCCTGTCTCCTTTACAATTTGTTCATTTAAATTCATAAATTCCCGCTCATTATCTTATAATATTATTATTATCTTATTTTCATTATTTTTATTATCTTATTAAAGCTACAGCTATTTTTATTATATATATTATTATATCCTTTAGTCTTAACAGCTATTTCATTATTTTATTATTTATCCTCTTCGTATTCCTCTCTTTTCTCCTCAACAGTCATCTATTAATCTTCCTCTTTAAAACTAAACCTTAGCAATTTTTTCTAATATATCAGCTTCATTTGTCCCTGATGATGGGTGGAGTGTCCACTTGTAACATTGGACGTTTCAAAACATCTTACACAGTATTTATCCAAAAAGTTCAAGCATTATGACTAACTGTGGAAACCTACACACTTGCAAACCGTAGAGTCATTAACTTAGAATCCTCTCCACTTTTTTATTCACTCAGCAGACCCACCTCCATTGCTTATGCCACAGACCCTCTTTCCATTGCTACTGACCCTTGACCCTGCTAACCGGAACCCTCTACCATACAACCACTTGACACCAACTGTAGTCTCAACTCTCTGCTCAGTGTGAATTCGACCCTCCATTACCACTGCTAGATGGACCATATACCTGCTAGGTCGATGGCCCACGACCCACAAAGACTTCTTTTGTTTCAGCCTGCGAACCTGCTGCCATCGCTGTGGCCAGCCTCCAAGGGATTTGCCACGGCCCATAGCTCAAGTTGTAACCTGTAGCATGTGCCACAGCCCACAACTCAAGCTGTAGCCTGTAGCATGTGCACAAGCAGCCAAGCCTCAAGGGGATTTTAAATAATATATATATATATATTGAAAAATGTATATAGACAAACCTCATTCAAACCTCATTGGAAAATTCGAATTTGAATCGAACCTAATCGTTGCCGAACCTGAACCGTGTGACTTAGAATCAGGATGAACAGAGACTTGATGATGCCTTTACCAACCATGAAATTTTCCATTAGAACTTGTCAGCCAACTGTTGCAACAGGATGTTTTCAATGAGAAGTATTGGTCCTCAATATTGTGATTACTTGTCATGGAATTTCCATGGTGAAAAAAGTTAGAGGAATTTCCTATACGAATCAAGGATTAAGTACACAGTCCAAGATTGTAGAATGCTTGAACAGGAGAATGTTATCAACTGGTTGTGGTGATGATGAGGCCAATCCTGGGACTGGTAATCTGTAACTATTAGTTTATTGTCTTCAATATCTTCGTAAATATAATTGGACAGGAAGCCAAAATCTATTGTAGGCTCTGAAAGCATCATGCCTTGACACGAATCCATATCTGATTCCTTGTTCAATGGAAAAGGCTTTTCATCCTTATCGTTGTCAGAATTGTATTGTAAAACTGCTTTCTCTGTCTTTGTTTCATTTGGAAATGTTCCATCATTGTTTTCATCATCTAATCCATGCTGAGCTAAGTAATATAGATATGTTCTTAAATCTGAAAAACCCTCAGACATATCGTTAGTCTGTTAAGTTGAAACTTATTTTACTAATGAATTATTTACAATTTACAATATTAATATCCCTAAAACCATGGTCTAAATTATACAACCTAGATCCACTTCCAATCAAATACCTTGAGTTGTAAATTGTTTGATTGGAAGTGGTGCTTAACTGGGTAGAACTCACAACTTGGAACTTATGAAAATATAGATATGTAGAAATATATTTTTGATGGTCGTTAAGATATTTCTAAAGCTCATATATACAGTATCTCTCTTTATATAGTATTCTTAAAATATTTCTATTTATGTGTAAATTTAGTATCTCTCTATATAGCAGTGTTTATATCATAGTCACCAGACTCCAAATCGGAAAAACTCGGTGAGGCAAATGAGCAAAGAGTTTGAATCAGATCAGGAATAAATCAAGGAAAACTCAGCAAGTACAAAAAAATATACACATACTCCTGTAGCTCTATTTGTCACTTGCAGTCAACTGGCAGAGAAATTTTGCTGAAACAGGCTGAAAAAATGACTAAAATCGTACTAAAAAGAAGTTTTAAAGGCATCCTTGGGACTCAGACGAGTCAAACTCGGGACTCACGAATCAAAGTCATGTTGACCAAGTCAAACTCGGTCAAATCCAAGTTTGACTCGTCCAAGTTGGAAAAAATCGTCTGCTTGCCGATCTGATTAGAACTTACAATCTGGAGGTTTAAATTGCAATTCCTGTGACACTGGTTTATATTATGTGTAAATCTCACAACTCTCTCTTTGACATATATAGAGAGAAATATATTTTTATTTCTGTTTGTATCTATATTCGCCCAACATATAGTAGTATTACTATTTTTGTGATAAGTATTCTATTTTTTTTTAAGCCAGACAGTCAGCATTACCCATGATCTTCTCCAAAATGGGCTGTAGAACTGCCTCTCGGCGCAATAAATACAAAATCAACAGCATACAAGGAACAAGCAATAGTGTAATATATTCAAACCAAAAATTAATCTTTGTGGACAAGATGGCTATGGTCAAGGGAACATAAAGGAAGCTAAGGAGCACCAAATACTACAGCAATGTTGCAAATGTGGAAGCTAATGTTGGAAATTGTAATCGAAAATCATGAAGTGCTGAACCAAAAATTAGTCTTTGTGGAAAAAATGCCCATGGTCAAGGGAACATCAAGGAGGGGGCATCAAATACTATAATAATGTTGCAAATGCAGTAGTTAATGTTGGAAACTGTAATGGAAAATCATGAAGCACTGAAAGTAATTTTGCAGCACCACGGATTGAAATAGAACAGCCGCAGAAATAGTGCATGCACGCAAGAGTGCCATCTCTAGTGCAGTTCAATTCAGACACTTCTGAAAATTCTAGCACAAATGTATTCTTGTGCAACACTGCTTTGGCACGAGAGCTGACTGTTGCAATGAAGGTGACATGGCACAAATCAATGACATGGAGGTGACATAGCACAAATCAATGACATGGAAGCAGCTATTGGGCAAAGTTTGACTTGGTCAACTTTACTCCTTGACCCAGTCAATTTTGATCACTAAGTACTCAGGTCCATAGCAAATTTTATGGAGAGCACATGGGACACTTGGTCAACTTTGATCACTCACTTAGATCTATATCTTTATAATTGCCTAGCTCATTTGAGGCTAATGATAGCAAGTGATCAAGCGAGTTAGTGAATTAGATTGTGAACCATAGTGCCGTAAAACTGTTTGTCAGCCATAGGCTGTAAACTTTTAAGTGTGAGCCACCAGAGCTGTAAATCTTCTTGTGTGGGCTAGAGAGCTGTACAATAGGCTTGAAAGTCATTTATGGCAACTCGAATTGTTGAGCCATACAACAGACTCGAAAGCCATTTATGGCAACTAGCATTGTTGATCCGTACAACAGATTTGAAAGCCATTTATGGCAATACGCATTGTATGTACATTGCTGTACTATTTACAGTTTTTCAGTTAACAAACTTAGTTTTTCTGCAACCCTTTGTGCAGCAGCTTCTTTCATGGTGTATGCTTTTCATTTAAGTTTCAGTTGTTTTTTTTCCAAAGTGTTTAGGTATTAGCTCGGAACAGTTATGCTGATTCTCAGTGCAGTTTTGTTCTATTAGATTTAGCGTAAGTGACTTGTGCAGATCATCTGCAGCACTAATCTGTAGAAAATCGTATTGCTTTGCAGATGGTTGTACAGGCTGAAATACTGCACTGGTATTAGCAGGGCACTAAGTGCGCTGTTAGTCCTTTGGCCAGAAAATTTAAGGGTCCTGACCAGATTTCCAGAACCCCAGATTTTCCAACAGCTAAGACAGCTACCAAAGCAACTGCAAGCCTCTTTAATGGAGATGATTCATGAATGACAACAAACTGCCAGTGCCTCACTAAAAACTATCAGCTAGAGCATCAAATGTGATAAGATGTTTTACTGTCAGAAACTATCCCATCTTTACTTTTAGACTGGTAATATAGTAGTAGCGCAGTGGGAAAATCTTTTAGTGCTATTGAACGCACCAGAAATACCTTCAGATAAATTCTGGAACCAGAAGGGATCCTTACGCATGAACTGTGGCTCACATGTTCTGCTCTATATAGGGAT
The DNA here is from genome assembly GCA_010110895.2 of Picea sitchensis. NCBI lineage: Eukaryota > Viridiplantae > Streptophyta > Pinopsida > Pinales > Pinaceae > Picea > Picea sitchensis. Next base: position 29,592 of record SNQJ01S0113350.1, read on the forward strand.
AAGAAATCATAAAAACATTTAAAAAAGGCAAGGCACTAATCAAATCTGCAATTCCTCAAAAACAAAAGGTACTAATCAAATCCAAAGGCCTTACCTCCTACTCTAGATTCAGAACTAGAAAAACAGAGCTGCTAAAGGAATGCTAGTTGACCAATCAATTTAAAAACTCAAACCTGGATGTGTTAAAGTCTGATGATTTCCTCCCAAAGTCTGAATTTGAACCGTAAATGATGCTATTGGAGGTTGCTCCTTCAACAGCTTTGAAGGTTCTGGAAAACATCGTACATATGATAATTTACTCTTTTCTATTGAAATGTGCCTACAAAATAAAAACCAGCGTTATGAGTCATGACATTTAAAGTCAGGTCTAAGCAACCCCTTCCCCCATCTGTAAAAAGAATGTATATTTAAGATAGTACATTATCAATACTTATAGGGGGCAGGGAGAAAAAATAATTGAAAATATATGCAATCACAAACATTAAATCAGCTCTCCCTGGCACATTCTGACCACAAGAGGTTGGATGGATATAAACACAAATGACAAAATAAGCAGAAAAATAAAACAAACTCGAATATTTTAATTCATTAAAAAATACTCTTATTTTTTAATGCTTATGATATTGATGTTGTGGCTTGATTTGGTCTCACAGATTATAAGTGGCATGGAGAACAAGGGAAAGTAGATGCAATTCTAGATAATAAATCCCTTATTAGAAAGCAAATGGCCTATCATAGAACGGCTGGAAATATTCTACCCAGTTACTAAAAGGAAGGTCACAATTCTGCACTTCTAATGAAAATGCATTTGTATAACATGTTTTTCTTGCAAGTCCTATCTATAAAATTACTTCAAGGGAATCCTTACGTTGATTTTTCAAATGAACAGCTGTTGAGGAGCACCCTTCTTATTGAAGCTTGAGGTTGCTCGTCAAATTTAATGAGGGGAGACAATGACCCAAGTATGTTACTAGCCCCTAGACTTTCAAATAGAAGACCTCTGTTAAATATATATGTCACACTTTTTTCAAGCAATAGACATGACACTAAAATAAGAATCGCTCATTTTGTAGATCTTCAAATCGAGTGGCAATCAAGCAGAGTTAGGCTGAAGAATAATGGCCAAATAGGAGTATAGTGGCCAAATAAAAGTAACTTACAAACACAATGATGCAGGCAATTGACATTGGCAATGGGAGATAACCTTGGCCACATCATAAATCAAATCACATTGACCCCCAAACAAATATGATTAAAACCCAGGAAGCAAGAGAAGCCTTGGGTAATGCACAGATCTAAAACCTAAAACTCAGAAATAAAATGTCCAAATATAGGAAGTAGGAAGACAGTGAAGCAAGATATTCATTTGGCACTAAGACAAAAGAAACTATGAAGCCAAAATCAACCTTCAGAGACATTCAGAGCGCTAAAACCAACAAACCAAGAATAAATGTAGAAAACTATAAGACTTGATGACTGAACCCAGATAATTAGAGGTCATGATTTGATTCTGGAAAACAGAAAAGCAAAGCCAACTTAAGACACGTCGAGAACTCTAAAAGATCTACAAATCCTGCAAGGCATAAAAAAAGATAAAATCCCCCCATACTCATCGCAGAAATTGTTTTACTATATAGCAAATAAATACTTGACAAAATGAAAATCACCAAGGTTTCACAAGCAGTCTCACACAATAAATTTTCACCAACTTGGAAGTTGCACATAACTTCTTTTTGGCATCTAATCTAGCTGGCATAGTACATACTTAAAAATGCATATATTTAAGTGTCCGACATATATTCAACAACATAGGATTCAAAAAAAATATAGATTGAACAACAGAATAAAGATGCTTACCAATTCCACATCCCTATCTTGAAAGGATCAGACTTCCTGTAGGATGTATAAGAAGCCAAATTTTCTATTTTCCATTGGGCAAGCCTGGCTGTAGTGTCAACTCTGAAGCCAGCCTCACCCATCCGTGTAAAAGCCAGCGCTGCAGCAATCTCCGTGATGCAGTCAAAGAAACTGTCCAACAGAATGCCTGGCTTCCCCAGCTTGACAAATTAGAATATACTCCAATTATCAAATCCCCAAATGCAAACATAAATTCATATCCCCAGTGTGGCAGAAGGGAATATACAGAAAAAATCAAATTTGCAAATACACACAGAGAATCATATCCCTTGTATTGCAGAATAGAATATACTCTGATAATCAAATTATCCAGACATAAAGTTTAGAAGAATTGGTTTAAAATCCCCAAAAACAAAAATAGACTAATATCCCCAGTGTAGCAGAAGGAGATATTCAGAAATAATCAAAATCACAAATAGAAATATGAAGTCATGTCACTTGTTTCGCAGAATGGAATATATTCAGATACCCAAAGATCGGGACATAAATTTAGGGGAATTGAATTGATATACCCAAATACAAACAGAAAATGTTATTTATCCCCAATGAAGCAGAATGTGATATCAAATAATCAAATGCCTGGACAAAAGTTTGGAGAATTTGGATTGTCTAAGGATCCTTTCAACCATAAACACTGTAAAACTAAAAACATAGAATGTGAGGCCTCAAATGATTGGGATCTTAACTATACAACTAGCAGGCCTTCGCTTGTAAAAGCATAGAATGTGAGGCCTCGATTGAGTGAATGGGGATCTTGACTTATAAGACTACCAGGCCTTCCCTTGTACCCAACATCAGCAAATCGAGATATTATTTCCCGCACGCCAATAGAAAGCAAATACGTTATTGCAAGAAAATGCAATACTTCCTTTCATTGTATGTCTTGTTACAGCATTTAACAAATGCATCACTTTCCATAATGCTTTTTGGTTTTATTGCCTTTATTGCAGAAGGGATATTCTTTTTTGGCTTGCACTGCACTTCAGCCTTATGCTTCTTTACAAGGGCAAGGCCGTTAGTAGTTGTGACTGTTGTCCCCTTTTTGGAGGAGGAGAAGAAGTAAACGCCATAACCATTCCCCCCTCACCTTTAGCTCATAGCAGGCATACAAAAAGTACTTGTGTATCAAAGACCCGTGTGGCCAAAACCTAGCAGAATAGAATCTTTTTAGAACCCAAATACAAATCTTGACAACTTTCAGGAGCCCATCTCGTCAAAAGTTGCAACAGAAATTTGGTTACAACGGATGATGCAGTCTCGCATGACTCCCGTGGACGAATTTTATCAGAGGATAAAATGTCTGTACCAATCTAGGTTATATTAGCAGAATTGAGATTTGCTATGGGTGTTAATCAGTCTAGACAGAAGTTGTTGGGCTATACATACCTATTATTACTTCCTATGGGTGTCAATCGGTCTAGACATAAGTTGATCTTTGCATTTCCTATCCGGCCAAAGTTCGCAGAGGCTTGAAATTTGGCACACACACAGCCCACTTTAACAGAAGTGAAAATTATTGGGATCCAACTTGAAAAATCATTCAAGCAATTGGCTGCTGATTAGGGTTGTCAAAGATTAGGATTCCTATGACTGGTCTGGCCAAATTTAGCAGGACATAAGTCCAACCCATGTAGAAATATTTAGTAAGCCTGGAATTTTTGAACCTATCAAAGGACCAGTGCTTGGAAAAACAGGCAAACGCATGACCAACGATACATTAATATTTGAAGGGCCTATCTAGCTAAATTTAGTCGGCCTTTTCAATGCTGTTTCCACAAAAATTAGTTTTACAGGATCCATCTGGAAACTTTTAGCAGGAGAAAACTTTGAACCACCTAGCCAGTTCTAGCAGAAATAAATTTCTTCTGGCAGGTATATTGGCACTTGTAAAGAGCCAACTGGTCAAAAGCATGGCTGCCAATAAGTTTGGTGTAAAGTTCAGCTTTGCGAAACCAACCTGGCCAAATTTAGCAGCACGAAAAAATTGACCCATCGAGCCATATTTAGTAAGACTAAAATTTGACCCATCGAGCCATATTTAGTAAGACTAAAATTTGACCCATGACCCTGAACATATTGAGACCTGAGGGAACTCTGTAATTGAGTTTTACGGCGTTCAAATGAGTCCACATTTGGAGAATCCATATGGCTAAAGTTAGTTGGCATTGGGCCTGAGATATATTCAACCAGCAAAACAATTGATCGAAGAACGCACCTGGACTGATAACTTGCCCGCCAAATGTAGCAGGGAAAAACTGGGGTTCCTTTCGAGAGTGTTATCCCCTGGCTCCGACAAACCGACATGGATAAAAACTTGAAGAACCCAGTTCACCAAAGGTAGCAAAGGTGATAGCTTTAGCTGTTATTTTTCCCATTTTATTTTATATGGCAATTCAAACCGATATATTTGGAAAGGCGTTTTCGATAATTTGGTACCATATTAATAATTAAAATGGATAAAATTACCATATTACATATTAATAATTAAAATGGATAAAATTACCATATTAGTACCTTGCCATGAATTTTTATTTTTTTTTAATGTGATATTGATGTGACATTAATTTGTTTTTTACCATAAATTTGTTAATGCAATGTAATGTTTAACATAGGAAAACAAATATATATTTTTGGATATAATAAAAAAATTGAGTTTTTCATTTCTAATTGGTTAATAGAATTGAAGTGTCATTGCTCCTTTCACGTTTTTCAATATGTAAAATTAATTACATAATCAATGAATTTCATCAATCACCACATCTAAATATAAAAAATTGTACTATATATTTATTATTATGCATTATTATATTTATTATCTAATATATTATTTAGATTATATTTATTATATAATATAATAAATATTATATAAAAATTTATATTATTAAATTTGAAAGGTTTATTTTCAAAAAGAAAAATTGAATATTTTTAAAATACAATTTGTATTTGGCTAGTTTAACTTAATTGAAAGGAAATTTAGATTAATCCCAAAACTATACATCTACATTAAAGTAAAAATGTGGTCAAAGATCCTCGCGAATATGGCATATGACAAATCTATAAACTAAGTGTCATGGAGCAGCACTTCTTCCTCCATTTCTTGTGAGTCTAGGTCGAATTCTTTGAATTATAAGATATAGTTATGATTGTTAATTTTTTTCATTTAAAATCTTTACAAATTGATTTCTTTTAAGACTATGAAACTAGCCCCTAGTTAACATATTGTTCATGTTTCAATGAAACTAGCCCCTAGTTAACATATTGTTCATGTTTCAATGAAACTAGCCTCTAGTTAACATATTGTTCATGTTTCACACTAATCATCATCATCAATAAGTATAGGGTGTCAAGTATTGTCAGCTATCATCTCTATTTTCTCTATTTCCAAATCTGCCATGCAGCCCTTGTTAAAATAGGTCGAAAACGTTGAATATTTAAATAATGTTTATTTGAGAAAGTTAAATGCTAATAATAATATTAGCAATTATTTTTATCATTAGTGTCACTTATTTTTCGATGTAGACAAAAAGCTAAATGACCCAGTGTGGAAGCAAAAAGTAATCTAATTTATTTTTTATCATAAAAAATTGAAAAATACTAACCATTTTATAATAAAATGAAGAAATTATTTTGTTATTAGTAAATGATTTTATGGATCGGGTTTTTGCAGCCACAGTAGTGAGAGTAGAAAGGTGTTCTACAATCTAGTATGGGAGATGTTGAGGCCTTAGCGTTAGATAATAACAATACATTTAAAAATAATAAAAATAAAAATAAAGTTTGCATTATTAATAAAAACAAAGTCGTCTTAATTTAAAAACAACAATAATGAGCATACGGCGTTTGATTTGAACGAAATTGGAGCAGGTAGAATGGCGATTTAGGGTTTAGGGTTTACTGGTGCGTAAAGGAGGAGTACGGGAGATCCCAGGCTGGGGAGAGGGGAGGAAACCTCCGAGGACAGAAGGAACTATCCCAGGGATGG
>SNQJ01S0113351.1:28431-40568 GCA_010110895.2 Picea sitchensis
AGAGTAGGAATATGAGAGACATTGTGTCGAGTAACTGGTGTCATGAAGCACTACCCAATGTAAAGTTCTCGATGCAATGTGATAATGAAGAAACTATATATCCCCCTAATAATATAAAATGTTGTTGTATATGGTGTGAAACCCTATCCATGAGAAAAACATATGGGCCAATGGCCTACTAGCAAAATGGTGGTGACCATGTGTCTACTAAGTAAAAGAGTGCCTTAGGACATCATATACAAGTTAATGGAGAAATTCATGTGAGTGGCATGTAAAGAGTGTGCTTGTCCTATTCATGGTGTCACTCTAAAGATAATATATGGTTAGTTTTGTGTAGATTGTGTTGCTAAGAAAATGACATGATGTTCTACATGATCACTCTTGGTTTGTTAGGTGGCTAGACATCTGTATGACAATGTAATTGAGCATCAAAACATGTTAGTGAAGAGGACACCACATGGAGGAGAGGAGCTTGAGGTAATATCTTGGAAGCATGTTTGGTTATAGTTCCCAAAGGAGGGTTTATATTTCGTAAGGGGATCTAAAGGTTACTCTTATGATATGGAACCTATGTTTAGTGAATCTACTAGAAAAAGCATACCACTAGTGCTAAGAATGAGAGCCATGTGGTAGTGTCAATCAAAACTATCTACCTGAAGAGAGTTTGAGTGTGGAGAGTGTTGGTGTGTCATTGTCTCTTACTATAGAGGTGTTATAGGGTTGGATGCCTCGATTCAATTGATGCCAAGTGAGAGTAGTGGGGTAAGGGAATGAAGAGGATGGGAGGAATACATAGAATGGATTGTATAGAAGGTTTTGTGGTAGTGGACTAGTATATAAGGTTGTTTTAGGATGGATTAGGGGTTGAAAATGTAATGAAAGGCACTGGTGTGAGAGGTTTGGGAGATGGAGTGTGACTAGTGTTAATAAAAAGAGAATGAGGTGGACTGAAGTGTGTGGGGTAGTGTTGGGGAAAATATGTAGATAAAATACATTTATAGAGGCTAAAATATTGAACGAGACTAGGGAAAGGAAGAGAATGGTTATGTTAGCATTGAGAATCATCCTCAGATTGCAAGAGGATAAGCCCAATACCCATAAAAATGTAAATGGATTAAAATGGTTTGAGTAGGTGGATCGGTAAGACTGCAGGGAGAGGAAAAGATAACAAAAGTAGTCGCATATCAGTTGGGATCGTTAGGCTATGGAGTCATAAGTATCGTGAATAATGAAGGCATTTAAACTACCTATCAGACAAAAGGATTTATGTAGCGATGAGGAGAAAGAAAACAGAATGTGTCTGAGTGATAAATGATGAAACATGGGCAAGATGACAACAGATCCTCTACCACCTCAGGAATCCATAGATCAAAGATGCTACCTCCAGACGAGAAGAAAAATGAAAAATGTCTAAGTGATGAACCATGAAAGATGGGCAAGATGACAGCAAATCCTCTACCACCTCAGGAATCCATAGATCAGAGAGATTACATCCAAACAAGAAGAAAAACAACAAGTGTCTAGCGATGAACTATGAAATATGGGAAAGATGACAACAAATCCTCTACTTCCTCAGGAATCCATAGATCAGAGAGATTACATCCAAACAAGAAAAACAGAACAACATGTAAATTAAGAAGACGGTCTGATAAAAAAAACTCAAAGGAATGTTCAATAACATAATATTTACAATCCAAGCCCTCATGCCTACAAACTGAAAAATACAGAGCCCTTCTCCTAAAACTCTCTTGGCTCTCCAGCCTCTAAACCCCCCCCTTTACAAAATCTTAAACTGATCTATTTATAATAAGATCAGTCCACAACTGCCAGGAGTGTGACCTGGCCATCGCATTCAAAGATTTACATATGTGCATCCTTCTGTCAGACTGTGTGTGTTTCTTCCTGTCAGACACAATCTCGGATTAATATGGGCCTGCAAGAAGAAATTGTCCATCGTGGTACCTCAGGCTGACAATCCTGTCTCCTCGGCCATAGCTTCTAAGTTTCCTATTTATGGACTGAGCCGAGGCTTCAGCTACCGGTCCCTCTTTTCTTAATTGATCTCTCCTCGAGATTGCGACGAGGCTTAATGCCCAGGGGATACCATGTGTTTCTCTTGGATTTGAGGTTATATAAGTACGTGATTATGGGGCTGTCAAAGGAGTTTTGGATCCACATTTCTTTTGAGCCCGCAATTCACCACCTTCCGCCACATAGATTTTTCGCTATACCATGGTTTCAATTACAAGACCGCTCAATAATTTTATCGTTCAAGCATGTTATGTCCCCAAAATGAAGCGTGGTCATCGATCTGGTCACGATATGTGATTTGGGAAAGCCCCACTTTTGTTGTGACGCGCCGCTCTTGGATGGACCCTGCTCCTTGTTGCAAAGATCAACGGTTCTTGTTGATTTGAGATCAACGGTCCTCAACTACTTTTAGAGTTTGGGATCCGGGCCTTTTGATGCATAGCTCTTACAATCCTCCAGAGCGTCGTATTTTTGGAGTGAGAGCTCTGGTGATGCGTGACATCTTGATTTGGACGACCGAGATTCACTTCGGGAGTTCGAGCTTCGAGTCTTTTTCTTCTTCTTGTTCGCGCAATCCTCTGAAGTGTGATATATACCTCCACGTGTCATCTTGTTTTAGACGACCGAGATTTACTTCGGGAGTTCGGGCTTCAGGAGTTTTCTCCTGCTTGCTCATGCAATTCTTTGAAGTGTTGAATTCCCGAAGTGAGATATTTGGTGATGCATGGCCTCAGCCTTTAATGGCTCAGATTTACTTTGGGACGCTTGGATGGAAATCTCCTGAAGAAACTTTATCTTGGTTGAGGTGGCAGCCTCTCGTTAACTTCAAGACTTTTAGCCTTTAGGTGATACTACTGCAAAGATCAACGACTCTTGTTGATTTGAGATCAACGGTCCACAATTACTTCGAGAGTTCAGGCTTTGGGAGTCCTTTACTCACTCAATTTCTGCTTGCTTTCTCCCAGAGTACAAGATCACCTGACATGTGTCCCCTATTGAAATATTAACGACCATGAGCGATGTGGGCTCACAACTAGCAGATACTTTAATTTCCTTTCCGATCCCCGCAATGTGAAGATGCTCGTTCATAGAGAGATCAATATGCACCGTTGATCTATTGATATAGCAAGATCAACGATCCTGAGTGATTGTGGGCTCACAACTTGCAAAAACTTTAATTTGCATCCCGATCCCCGCAATGCCTCCCCACCGTTGATTTCTCTCCGATGAGATCTGATGGTCGTGAATTAATCTTATTGATCTGATGGATGATATTTCTCTCGCTCAGATCTTATGGATGAAAATTGAATCCATTCGCCTGCCATTATTTCGAACCCAAAAAGGACTGCTTTGAACGTTGAATTATTCTCATAGTTTTTCCTATGCAAACAACATACTTTATCGGCCTGCCTTTATCAACCAGAAGAGAAAAATTTATAGGAAGGCATGCAAAAAAGAGAGAGAGACTCGACAGAGTTGCGGACCTAGGTCTCAACAATAATTGCATATGACCCATGGAAACTTTATATGATAACATTGGCTCCACACATGATGGCACGCTCCCTGTGAGCTACCAAGAACAAGTAGCTTCAATTTCTTATCCTAGGGCTATGGGGTCACTTATTCAAATACTAAAAGAAAACTAAAAACTGAAAATCTCGCACACGAGCTTATTTATATACAAGACCGTACTCTAACTGACTTTTAGAATAGACTAGGTGACAAAAAACTTCCACCAGAGCCACTCAAGTAACTTCCTAACGGAAAAATTTCTTATTATGCCACTGATCAACAAGAGATAATAAAACTGTGACAAAAAAATAATTACATTTTTCATATTACCTCCCAATGTTGAAGGTATGACAAATATTGAAGGCTTCAATACATGGAGGAAATGAAACTCCATGTACTCCCCCATAGGGTCATAAAATAGGTGATAAAACCTAATAGATTGGTAACATAAAGCCTGTTATGATTTACAACTTCTCACATTTGGTTGAATGTCTGTGGCAAGCATAGGTGAGTGAAAGGTTGATGCAAACTATTTATCCACTTCCCCTTTTCCTTCTCTGGAAACATCTGCTAGCTGATGGCAATAAATCTCCTCATGTATATCAATGAATGGATGTTTATCTTTAACATGTTTCTCATTTATAATTGTTGGAGATAAGATAAGCTGCACATTTATCTCTTTCACTTCTCCTTCATGGATATCCCAAGGATCAGATCCATAATGATCATATACAGGAATCATGTTATGAGGTTCCAAAGAAACCATGAAAAAGCTTCGCTCTTCATCATCTTCACTAGGATATTCATAAAAAATTGGTTGTTTTTGGTCAACATTTGAAGAAACTTCTTCCTCATAACCAGGGCTGCCAAAAAAATATGCTTCAAGGACAGGAATATCCTCTACATTTTCTCCATAAGAGCAACAAACAACATCTGCCTTCAATTGTGAAAAGCTAGGAAAAAAAATAGATAAATCTTCCCTAGTTCTTTTAACTAGCTTATCATCTATCTTAGCTTCGCAGTCAGGAGAAATAACTACTGTAGAATACACTTGCTCTTCATCATCAGAATATTCAAAAGAAAGATGTTGATCTTCATGAACATTTAAAACAACATATACATCTGATGTGATGCTAGACATTTCTATGTTATTGTTAACATATTGAATATCATTCAACACCTCATGATCTTCATGGTAAATGATTTCTTCTACAATAAATGCTTCATCACAAATTGGGCTTTCATGACTAGCATAATCTTTATGGAGCAAAGAAAACTCATCACAACATCCCTCAAAAAGACATTCAGCTGAAAAATACTCTTTACAAAATGAATTAAAATATGCATGAAAACCTATCAAAGAGAGGATACTTGCAATTGGAAGAGATCGACACCAATCACGAGCAATCCCCTCTAATGAATAAATGAAAAGATTTATCTGAACATCTTCATGCACGATATGAAGTTGATGAATAAAATCATGAAAATCCAGCAAGTGTTCAGCTAGTTCCTCCCACTCTTCTCCTTGAAATTTAGGAAGGCTACTTTCCCATTCATCTCTACTAGGCACTGGATTAGGGAAACCAACTATCTTTGAAAAATCGCAGAAAGCATACCTATGAGCTAAAATCTTGTCCATTTCAAACCAGTGGAGTCACCAATAGATTTTCGAAAAATGGAGTCGCCATGGTGAAAGATGAGAAGTTAGAACAATGAGTCCAACTTCAGTTTACCATCTAAAACTGAGTCTTTTCATTGTCGTTCTCCGAGGGAAGATATCTTCACTTCTGTCCCCGACAGTGGCGCCAAAAAGGTTAGCATTGAGAATCACCCTCAGATTGCAAGAGGATAATCCCAGTACCCATCAAAATTTAAATGGTTTAAAATGGTTTGAGTAGGTGGATCAGTAAAACTGTAGGGAGAGGAAAAGATAACAGAAGTAATTGCAGATCAGTTGGGACCGTTGGGCTATGGAGTCATAAGTATTGTGAATAATGAAGGCATTTAAACTGCCCATCAGACAAAAGGATTTATGTAGTGATGAGGAGAAAGAAGACAAAATGTGTCTGAGAGATAAACGATGAAACATGGGAAATATGACAACAAATCCTCTACCGCCTCATGAATCCATTTATCAAAGATGCTACCTCCAGACGAGAAGAAAAACATAAAATGTCTGAGTGATGAACCATGAAAGATGGTGCTGAAATAATGTAACTGCAAAGTGTCTTCTGATTATTATTTGATATATTATTCATTGGATCAATCCCCATTGCAGATTGATCATGTCAGCTATTATAAAAGGACCAAATCCCCTTTTTCGGATTGGTCATAATATAATTGTAATAGGAAAAAGAAGAATTCGGCCCCAAAATATATCAAAGAGGCCCCAGAATATAATGAAGGTGGTTATAACCACCCATATTGAGAAGTCGGCCCTTCCAGTGAAAAGACACTTCCACACATGCCAGATTTGTATAAATAAGGAGGCTAGCGCCTCACTTAGACACACACTCACTTGTTCATTGAGAGACAAGTTTCATAGCTGCAGTTGGAGAAGAGAGGAGAGAGAGAGGCGCATGCTTGGGAGAGGATTTTTTGTATTTGTTTGAGTTATCTCTTGGCATTGTATTGGCTATCTATAATAAGGAAGTTTTGTTGGGTTTTCTACCCCATGAAGATTTCCCAAGATAAATGATGTGTCTCTTGTGATTGTGTATTTCTCAGTGATTCTATCTTATGCTATTGTTATCTATTGAAATGAAAAGAACTATAATAATGGCTTAAAAATTAACATGGTATCAGAGCCAAGATGAAGAGAGTATCTCTCACAAGAGAAAGTGAAAAACGTCATTGTTGTCGTACATGCAAATTAGGGTTTTCTGTTGGTGAGGAATTTCAACCCTAAAACCATCTAGAAAAGTGCGCCCTCCCTCAAGGATCATTTTGGCATCATCAACGCACCTTTTCAGTGTCTAGACCTCATGGAAAGTGAAACCCTAGTTTCACAAAGTACCAGAAGTACCAGAAAATGAGAGTACCAGAAGTACCAGAAGTACCAGAGTACCAGAGGCACCCGAAAACCAAAAGCACCAGTCCAAAAAATCCACAGATCAAGTTTGGAGGGGAAAAAGTTGGATTTTCTCAGATCCAAACACACCAGGATACTTGCCTCAACCAAGCGCACCTCCTGGTAAGTTCAGAATTTGATTTTGAACATTTTCATTTTTGGACATTTTCCCAGCTTCAAGTAAAAGATGTCTGTAACCATTAAGCTTGTTGACAAGCTAGAAGGTGTGGAAAAATTTTGTACTTGGAAGTATAGGATTGGCCTCATTCTTGAAGAGAATGAACTAGAAATATTTTTCAAAGAAGAAGTGTTGGAACTCGAAGATGCTAGAAGAAAAGCAAAGCACCAAAAGGACACAATCAAGGCCAAGAGAATCATTGCAGATTGAATCAAGGACCACCTGATTCGCTATGTATCATCAAAGAAGACTCTGAAAGAAATATTTGATGCCTTAAATAGACTATATGAAGGAAAGAACATAAATCAGAAGATGAATTTAAGAACTCAGCTCAAGAATACAAGGAAGCAAAGAGTAGAATCAATCCAAGAATATTTCTCCAAAATCTCAGAATTCAAAGAACAATTAGAAGTAATTGGAGATACCATAGGCGAAGACGAACTCGTAATGACAGCCCTCAATGGTCTCACAAGACCTTGGGATGCATTCATCTAAACCATGTGTGCACGGACGGAGAAACTAAAGTTTGATAGTCTATGGGAAGAATGCATTCAAGAAGAAAAAAGAGTAGCTAACCGAGAAGCCCTACTAGCAAGAGATGAAGATCAAGCCCTAGCTACTCACACCAAAGGAGGAAGGAAGAAGTCTTACTTCCAGAAAGAGACTTATAAAGAGTCTCAACCCCCAAACAAATTCAGTCATAAAGAATCTCATCCAAGGAGATTCCAGAAGAAAGGACAACGAAAGGAAAGAGATTACTCATCTGTACAACGCTACCATTGTGACAAGATGGGACACATTGCGAAATTTTTTCCAACCAGACGAGAATAATACAAGAGGAAAAATAAGAGGCACCATGCCCATGCAGTCGAAGATGAAGAACCACCCGCAAAGCTGATAAGAGAGAATATTAAAGACTATGTTTTAATCTCGGCCCTCTCAGGAGTGGTAAAACCTGGAGAAGACACATGGTTCATTGATAGTGGTGCCTCCAAGCACATGACAGGTCAAAGAGATATTCTCTCTTGTATTTCAGAATTGAATTTTTCTCAGAAAGTGACACTTGGAGATGATTACCAATATCCCATCAAGGGAGTGGGAGAATCAAACTACAATCTTAAATCAGGGAATTCAATGAAGATGAAGGACGTACTCTATGTACTAGGTTTGACAAAGAACCTACTCTCCATTTCAGCTTTAGAAAAGAAAGGCTTCAAAGTTGCCTTTATAGATGAAGAATTTATTATGTGGGCTAAAGGAGAAACCATAAATGAAGCAATCATCATTGGAAAAGAAGAAAATGGCTTGTATAAGCTAAAGGGTCACTCTGCCATGACCCATGCCATTGACAACCCATGTGAACTTTGGCATAGAAGATTATCTCACATCAACTACAAGGCGCTACCATATGTATGGAAAGTTGTCACAGGTCTACCAAAACTCAAGGTTGACCATGAAGGCATGTCCAATGGATGTGCACAAGGGAAGAACATCAAAAACCCTTTTCCGAAAAGAGACAACAAAGCAAAAGGAGTCTTAGAGCTCATTCATTCAGATGTGTGTGGCCCAATGCCATCATCCTCCATTAGTGGGTATGTATAATATGTATCATTTATTGATGATTATTCTCGTAAGACCTGGGTGTATCTTTTGAAATCTAAAGATGAAGTGTTCAACAAATTCAAGGAATTCAAAGCCTTGATAGAGAATCTTTCTGAAAGAAAGATCAAGATACTCAGGTTAGATAATGGAGGATAATACACCTCAAAAGAGTTTGTGAACTTCTGCAAAGATGTTGGGATCAAGAGGGAACTCACTACTCCCTATAATCCTCAACAAAACGGTGTATTTGAACGAAATAACAGAACGATAATGGAAGCTGTGAAGACCATGATCCATGATCAAGATCTTCCAATGTGCTTATGGGCCGAAGAAGCAATGACAGCTGGGTATGTGCAAAACCGATTGTCCCATAGTGCACTTAGGTTCAAGACCTCGGAATAGATGTTCATCGGAAAGAAACCAGAGGTAATCCATCTCAAAATATTTGGCTGCCGAGTTTTTATACATATTCCGAAAGAGAAGAGAAACAAGCTAGAACCCTCAGGAAAGAATGGAATATTTGTGGGATACTATGAGGTCTCCAAGGCCTTCAGGATTTATATACCAGGTCACCATCACATTGATATCAACAGGGATGTGACCTTTGATGAAGATGTAGTGCTCAGGAAATTGAGAAGATGCCAGCTTGAAGAAGTATATTAAGAGGAACCCGTAATCCCCAGAATTGCAGAATCAGTGAGGGAGGTTCCCAGAGCTGCATAACTCGTAAGGGAAGTCGTAACTTATGTTGATGAGGAAACTCTAGAAGATCATGATATAGTATAATTTCAAGAACCTCCTCAGATGAAAATCTTCCATAAGAGAAAACCTACTTGGGCAAGACAGCTTAATCAAGATGGAGGGAAGTATGGAGTTCTTGAAGGAATCATGAGACATGTAAAGAGACCTAAGCCATTCTCCAGTTTAATGGCTTTGATGTGTGACCTCCTAGAGAAAGAGCCTACTTTCTTTGAAGAATCCATTGAGAAGCAAGAATGGGCAGATGCTATGACAGAAGAATACCAATCCATAATAAAGAACAATGTATGGGAAATAGTTCCCAGACCGAAGAGTAAGGACATGGTATCTTCCAAATGGATTTTCAAAATAAAACATGTTGCTGATGGAAGTATTGAAAAGCATAAAGCAAGATTTGTAGCTCATTTCTTTTATCAAAAGGAAGGCATTGACTATGAATAGACATTCGCTCATGTAGCCAAATACACTTCGATCAGAACCATCATAGCACTTGTAGCTAATATGAAGTGGAAGTTACACCAGATGGACGTAAAGACAACTTTACTAAATGGTGTCATTGAAGAAGAAGTATATATAGAGAAACCTCAAGGATTTGAAGTTGAAGAGAGTAAGTCTCATGTCTGCAAGTTGAAGAAGGCTCTATATGGATTGAAGCAAGCTCCTAGAGCTTGGTATGGCCGTATAGAAAGTTTCCTGATGAGTTTGGGCTTTACCAAGAGTAAAGTAGATTCTAACCTCTACTTCAAGATTATGAACGATGAGCCAGTGATATTATTGTTATATGTGCATGACTTATTCTTAACTGGAGAAGAAAATCTCATCACTGAATGTAAGAAGAGACTCAGTTCAAAATTTGAGATGAAAGACCTTGGCCTAATGCATTATTTATTAGGTCTTGAGGTATGGAAGAGTCCAGAGAGGATCTTCCTTAACCAAGGGAAGTATGCAGTCGAAATCCTGAAGAGATTCGACATGTTAGAGTGAAATTCCATGAATACACCCATGGAAACGAAGCTAAAGCTTCTGGTCGACAGGTCATCATAATTGATTGATGCCATGTTGTATAGATAGATTATTGGATCGTTGATGTACCTGACGAACACCAGACCAGATATTTGTTTTGTCGTGAACACCTTGAGTCAATTTCTGGTAGAACCCAAACATGTTCACCTAGTGGTTGCAAAACATAAAGATGAGGTACCTCAAGGGTACATTAGATTATGGTCTTAGTTATGATGGAGATCATGATTTCACATTGAGTGGGTACACTGAGGAAGTGTCTCTGACAGGAAAAGCACTTCAGGATGCCATTTTAGTTTAGCGTCAACCATGATCTTGTGGCAGAGTAGGAAGCAATCCATCATTGCTCTCAGCACAATGGAAGTAGAATACATTGTTGCATGTTCTGCCAGCTGCGAAGCTATATGGATTTGAAAGTTGTTGACCGGTCTACTTGACCTAGAGATGGAAGAAACCACAATCCTATGTGACAACCAAAGCTACATAAATATGATAGAGAATCATGTATTCCATGACAGGTCGAAGCACATAGAGATCCGATATCATTACATCTGTGTCATGGTGCAGAGAGGAGCCATAAAGCTCCAGTATGTTAGAACAGATGAACAGGTTGCCAATGTGTTGACCAAGCCTCTATCTCATGTAAAGTTTGAGAACTTTCAAGATAAGCTTGGTATAGTCCGAAAGGACCTTCCTCGAAAGGGGGAGTAGTGATGAGACAAGATATGACTAGGACTGTGCTTTCGGCTTGACAGTTGTGACATAAAGCCAGTCTAGTATCTTGCTTCCATCTTGATTGTTGTGACGTAAAGCAAGACGATGAGATGAGACTAGCACTGTGCTTCCGACTTTACAATTGTGACGTAAATCCATTCTAGTATCTTGCTTCCAGCTTGATTGTTGTGATGTAAAGCAAGACGATGAGATGAGACTAGCATTGTGCTTTCGCCTTGACAGTTGTGACATAAAACCATTATAGTATCTTGCTTCTAGCTTGATTGCTGTGATGTAAAGCAAGACGATGAGATGAGACTAGCACTGTGCTTTCGTCTTGACAGTTGTGACATAAAGCTAGTCTAGTATCTTGCTTCCAGCTTGATTGTTGTGACGTAAAGCAAGACGATGAGATGAGACTAGTATTGTGCTTCTGGCTTGACAACTATGACGTAAAGTCAGTCTAGTATCTTTCTTCCAACTTAATTGTTGTGACGTAAAGTAAGACAAGCACGGTGCTTCCAGCCTTACAGTTGTGACGTAAATCCAGTCTAGTCAGTGTTCCAAGATGATATTGATGATGTTGTCCTCCTGATGTTGTTGGTGATGCAGACCTCTCTCTCGCATGATGTTGTTAAAGAATACCCTTCTTGTTAAGGGGGGTTGTTGAAATAATGTAACTGCAAAGTGTATTCTAATTATTATTTGATATATTATTCATTGGATCAATACCCATTGCAGATTGATCATGTTGGCAATTATAAAAGGACCAAATCCCGTTTTGTGGATTGGTCATAATATAATTGTAATAGAGTGCTAAGTGGACTATTCAAATCATGAGAATTATTGGTTAGTTGCGACTAATACTCATGGATATGGGTCATATATTAATGACTTACACTACGCAGTTAATCCCAAAAATAATATCAAATATCAAAGATGCCCCAGAATATAATAAAGGTGGTTATAACCACCCAGATTGAGAAGTCGGTCCTGCCAGTGAAAAGACACTTCCACACGTGGGAGATTTGTATAAATAAGGAGGCTAGCACCTCACTTAGACACACACTCACTTGTTCTTTGAGAGATGAGTTTTGGAGTTGCAGTTGGAGAAGAGAGAGAGAGAGAGAGAGAGAGAGAGGTGCATCCTTGGGAGAGGACTTTCTGTATTTGTTCGAGTTATCTCTTGGCATTATATTGGCTATCTATAATAAGGAAGTTTTGTTGGGTTTTCTGCCCCATGAGGGTTTC
>SNQJ01S0113353.1:15106-32024 GCA_010110895.2 Picea sitchensis
CTGACAGAAGTTGGATCAAGACCTCCCTTGCTTTCTACATACCAGACCCAATTTCCTGAGTTAAAGCTATATTTTCTTGAGTCTTCACCTATCTGATCATCCCATTAAACAAATCGTGACATAAAACTGATGGGCGTTGGGCTCTGCTCCTGCAAGCAATCCAGGAGTGACTTCTGACACTAACATTTCTGGCGCCGTTGCCGGGGACGAAGTTGAAAATTTTCCCCGGGATTGAACGACAACGATTAACTGATTCTGAAGGTGCATCAGATATCAGAATTATCAAGATTGCTACTGTGCACCCGACGACTCCACTGTGGTGACTCCATTGTTTCCACTTCACTGTTTCAACTGTGGCTACTGTTGGCACACCTGAAAGATAACCCAGAGGAGCTTTCTCGAGAAGGTTTCAGCGGCCGCTTTCTCAGCCTGAGAAGCTTCCTAGGGTAATGACAATGTTAAGATCTGGCCTTTGATGGTGAACAAGGACCAAGCACATTTGAAGCCGCGCATCTTTCACCTGGCGACTCCATGATTTGAGGATCGATTGGCGACTCCACTGGTTTGATATGGAGAAAATTATGGCTCAAAGGTTTGCTTTCTGTGACTTTTCTCAGATAGTTCGTTTTCCTAATGCACTTCTTGATAGAGACATATGGGAAAATTTCCTCCCTGAATTTCACGCAAAGAGTTGGGAGGTACCAGCCGAGAATTTACTGGACTTTCATGAGGTTATTCATCGACTTAATATCATGCATGAAGATGTCCAGATTAAGCTCTTCAGGTATTCGTTGAAGGGAGCTGCTCTTGAATGGTGTCGGTCTCTTCCCGCTGTAAGCATCCACTTTTTAACAGGTTTTTATACAACTTTCAATTCATTTTGTAAAGATTATTTCCTAGCTAATTATTTGTATGAAAACTGTTGTGAGGATTTTTCTTCGCTTCATGAAGCCTCTGTTGGCCCTGAAGGCCATGTCCATGATAAATCTTTTACTGTGGAGGAAAACACTTCCCAGGAAAATATAGAGGTGTTGAATGATATTAATTGTGATAGCCTTAGAAAGGAAGCATCTGCCATCATATCAGATGCCTCTATTCTTTTAGATGTTCATAATGATCAACATGCCTCTTGTGGAAATTGTGAGTTTATAGAGAAAATGTGGTCCATGGTAGATGACTCACCTGGATATCGGGTTGAGGCAGATGTTCCTAACAACTCTTCTCATGATGATGAAGACCCTCTCTTTTTAAAAGATGGGTTAGTTGTGGAAGAGGATTCTTCTCTTTTCCTCCAAGTGGTTTCTCACGATATATTTTTACCTAGGATTAAAGAGAAAAAGATTATGTATGAGCAGCCAGAACCAACAGGTCCCACTATCCCTAAAACAAAAATTCTTTACGGGATCACTGTTCTGGAGAAGGATCATATCAATAAAGGACAACCCCTTTTTGATGTATATTATAGTGATGTTGAGCAGCAAGATTATCCTACATTTGATCACTATAAAGATACTGAAGAGACAGTCAGCAAGCAAAACCACTCCATGGTCCCTATTTATGATGAATATGAATCAGACCTGGGGGAGAGCCAAGAAGAAGAGCAAAAAGAACCAGTGGAACAGGTGACTTCCTGCTCGGAGCCCGCCCATTCACCTATGCAGACTCATGAAGTTCAGTCGAGTAGGAGTAGTTGTGGATCACAGGGTTTGCCACTCATTCTATGATCCTATCATCGAGTACATGGAGTGGCATGCCCTTTATGCCTTGGAGCTGCCCTATTCCATATCAACTTTAGCCAGTGAGGAGAAGTTGAAGAGTGTAGTCGTTCTGCTGTCATGGTTACACCATCTGCTGGTGATCATCGACAGAAAAAAAGAGCTTCCCTTCAGGAAGTTACTTGATTGGCTATGGTGGAAGTCTGCTTTCACCTAGCCCCATGTAAAGTGTTTTATTTGTTTAGGATTGTATATAAATAAGATCCTTTGAGCATGTATCTTTATTTGTTGCTTTTATTTTTCGGCCTGTATTTTCAGCAGCAGGATGTTTTGTGCCTGACTCCATAGCCCAATATCAAGGCACTGAAACTGTAGAATGAGTTCTTAGAGCATCAGAGGGATGAATCTATCCACCATGGAGCCTAATGTTAGCGAAAATTCTTGTCTTGGGCTCGAGAGCATCCAGGTCTATAGGTTGCATGAATAATGCCCAAGCATAGCATGTAAAGCTTCGTTTCAGGCTAAAAATCAAGTGAGCGGGCAAAATTATGTTGTCAACGGCCCAGATTCATCCATAGGAGCAGATCGACGGTTGATGAGAAATTGCGGTTAGCAGAGTTGCATCGGGATTAGCGCGATAAGTAGTGTCTATATACATTCATGAAGGATCTCAGCTGTCCATCCAAAAGGACACGTGGTGCATGATCATGTCATGTAGACATTCAGGGATTCGAGGGGTAAGAGCTCCTCGTCATTTTACATCTCGAAACCTCGAACCCCGAAATGTTGATAAGTTCCCTTCAAAGATGAGCCCGTCATCCTAGCGCTAGGTCACGTTAAGCAAGCTCGGGAATGGAGGTAGCCCCATTTTAATGACAAATCCATCAAGGTCATTCATCTGAAGGACATGCGGCCCAAATCTGAGCCACAGGTGGGGCCTTTCGGGATTTTCCTAGCGAAAGCGCTGAAGTCATCTTAGCCGTCCATCCATCGATGAAACTCGGGTGCATTGGACTTAAAGGGGGCATGTATTTGGGAAGCCAGGATCTGTGCGCTCAAATCTATGGTCAGGAGCGAATTCCAGAGGCCCCTCGCCATTCTACCTTTAAGAGGAGGGGGGGGGTTTGGAATTGAGCACACAACTCTCTAACGGCCAGGATCGGGGCTCCTAAATCAACGAATGAGGCTTCATTCCGGATCCCCCTTGACTTTCTTCCTTTAATCGGGGGGGGGTTCAGAATTTATGGGTTATTATTGTGGGGCCCCTTTCCTGACGTGTCACATTTGGTATCGTCCTCCTCGTTGCCACCTATTTTCCACTTACCGTCTCCCTTTTCCCAGTCATCTATCCAATTTCCCTCTCTCCATCCACATGGCACCTCCCCAGCTCGTTGTCCTCTCATCTCTTGCCATGTGTCCCTCTCATTCCCAGTCACCTCCTCCTGTACTCCCACACTCCATGCTCCTTCCTCCTCTGTCTTATTCAGACCGCATGGCATTCCTCAGCTGATGTCACAGCTCCCATTTCTCCTCCATCACCTCCACAGTGTTCATGCCTTTAACCCCTGTCACACCCTCTTCCACATCCTCCATAGGGATCCCTCACAGCAGTCCAAGAAAGTAGCATCCAAAGAAAGACCGTTCGGCTGATCCAGGTGGCACCATTAGGAGACCTCCACGTCCCAAAAGACAAAGTTGACCGAGGACGTCCCTAGTCCCAAGAAGGAAGTTATGGCAGTTGTTGCTGGTGGTTGAGCATCATATCCACCATAAAGAGGAAGGTCCGGTAAAGGACTAATTGACGTCGACTCACCTATAGAAGGACAGTCTCAAATCTGATGGCGTTTGTCATAGGCGCACAATTGTCCAGAGTTTGCATGCGCAGACTGTCGGAAGACATGCAGACACAATTTTTTAATTGCAATGTCTCGTTTTCATTGCTGTGTTTTGTTATGAGTATACGTAGGCGTTTTCGCCATTTTTGTAAGGATCGATGGTAGAGCGAAGCTCCCGACTCTAAATTTTTAGTAGACATTCTAGCTTTTTGGTCCTGGATCTGTATGTGAGATTTCTTATTTTATAACAGACAGTCTTTCTTACTCCATCTAAATTTTCATCTCATGCTGAGAGAGTTTGTGAACGACTGATTCGTGCAAATTATTGCAATTATGTTATGATAAAGGATTTATTGTTGCATTATTGTATTCTCTAGTTTTTTGCGTTTGAATGTAAGAAGATCTTGCATTTATATGCCTTCTCCTACAGTCTGTTAGAAACCGTATTTTTATGACAGACCCTTGCATCTTTCTGATACAATTCTTCCCTCTACTCACCCTCACTACGACTCACTGTCTGGAGTTTGATTAAGACCTCACCTGCTCATGCATACTTGTCCTAGTTTCGGAGTTAGAAAAATGTTGTTTTGAGTTAGCTTCCATTTGATCACCCATTAAAAACTATCGTGACATAAAAATGATGGGCGTTGGGCTCTGCTCCTGCAAGCAATCCATGAGTGACTTCTGACGCTAACACCATGTAAATATTGTGTTCAATGGTATTTAGTTAAAATATATCATATGTGATTGTTTTCCTATGGTTGATGAATATTTGAAAAAAAATAAAAATCCTTATAGTAGGTTACCCTTGCCTCTCAGTATAAGTGTGTTCTCAACACAATGAAGGAAAGAAGTCGATACATTTCTAAGTGTTAGAGTGTTGGTAGAGTATTAGTGAAGGTAGACAATTTTTGTCGATGAAGGGTGTATTGACAACAAAGGGTGTTTTTAGCCATTGTATTGGAAGAAAAATACTTTCTTCCACTGAAACAGTGTGTGTTGTTAGTCCAAGGGGAAGATGAAATTATTAAGAAATGGAGCTTAAGAGAGGCAGCAAAAAGAGAGAAGAATTTTGATCTTTCAAGGGAAAGGTCTAAGTCATTATGGATGATAAGAATCTTGAAAAAATATAATGATGGATTCCTATTTCTTTACATAGAATAATGACTCTAGGGATGAAGTCAAGAAAAAGGGAAGGTGTTTATGTTGTCACAAAACTACCATAATATATTAATTTTAAGTATCACATCCAAGATAAGTAGGAATACGAAAAAAAGAACCAAAATGTGATAGCATGATCCATAACCATAAAAATATATACAAAGGGGTGATCAAAAAGTAAAACACATGTTAGAAGACCATGAATCCAATAAGAAAAATAATCCAACCAAGCACAATTGAGACTTCCCCAACCAAATATGTCCATCAAATGAACCCATTACATAAACACATATCCCCCCTTATCTATCTGATTCTCCTAGGTACTAGGAACAAATGTTGATTAATGTGATGAAAACAACAAAGTGAAACCTCTTACAATATGAGGTGTAATACTAACTACAAGAAGAAACCAATAATTTTCTAGTTGTAGTTTAAGTTCAATAGTAGAGGCAATGTTGACACCATTATTTCTTGAACATCAAGTTCTAATGGTTCATCACACTTATCCTTGAATTAGTTGGTCAACCCGTCGACCTAGATCTTGAAATAGTCAGTTGAGTGATGGACCAAATCTCTACATCATTCGGTCGATGGATTGATCAACTGAGAAATCAACCATGAGTTCGATGCATGTTGGCATAAGGGAAGACCCAGGGTTCAACGTTTCAACAACACACCAACACAACCCTAACTATCGACCCTTTCGGCAACACCTGTGAAGCAGGTGAAGTCTCAATCGAGGTAGAGGCAGGGGGGTGACAGGACTCAAGTGTCTGTAACCAATATGGGACACATATTTGTGATTATAACACTTCGTAGAGTACTTAGGACCAATACACATTAATTCATTAGCTTTATTCACATCACATATCAAACCCTAAGTACAAATTGCAGTAAAAATGATAAAATATACATCGCACTTAGCATCAGAAGTTAGATATAACACATCTGACATAGACAAAGCACTAAGAATTCATAGATCTATCTATCATTCATAACATTCCATGCACTAAGAAAATTCACAGCATAAACATTATAGCACAAAGAAAACCATCAACACATGATATACGTGGTTCACCCCATTGTGGGGCTATGCCCATTGACTACTTCTTCTTATTTATTAGTCTTGAATCTCTAACATTCATCTGCTCTTGTGCACTAAGCCACAGAGCCAAGATTCACATTGGACAGGTTATCTTCGCATTGTGCACCAGATCCACCTTCCTAAAATCAAGTCAAGGCACATATCCTTACATACACGGTCTGTTCCACAAAGCAACCTAGAACTAATTTCCTCTTGCACTTAGCTATACACTACTACTTTGCTTGCACTAAGCACTAAGCTTCCCCTTTCTACATTAAATTCCTTCCTATATATACGTTTACCTCCTTTAAAAAAATTCCTAATCATGGGTAAACCCATGGGCCGACATCCCAAAACCCTAATACAAAAACCCTAATGAACCACTTGTTGGGTCCACAAAGCAAGTGAGATCCAATGATCTTATCTCCACCTGGTTTCTCCATCTTCGACCAGACTGTTGATGTCCAAAAGAAGGTCAAACCCGACCAATATTTCCTCAAAACTTGGTCAAGATCCAACATGCCCCCAAAAATCACCTGTGACTCGTCCCGAGTCACTCAGATCTGAGCAACACTGCTTCAAAGGCCTTGATCTTAGATCGAGATGCCTCGACTTGCTTCTTTTCCTGATCCTCCTGCTCAATGAGCTCCTAGAGTACGCTCTCAATAACAGGTTCTTCCAAGTGCTATTCCACTATCACAACCACTTAGTATAGTTGCGAGCCTTTTCCTTCGATCTCTTCAAACACCATGCAGGATTCGTCCTGCACCGGTTGTAGCTTTTGTATAACTTCCATTACTCTGCCTTGGATGGAAGTAATCTATTGTTGGACCATGCATTGTTCTTGTGATCTCTTCATTCTCTTAACTGCAGTGAGCGACTTCATATGTGCTTGAACTGTCCGTTCCTGCTGTTGTGCCTCCTGTAGCTATGTTTCCAACTTCCTAAGATCTGGGTCTTCTGTGAGGCGTTCATAGGTATGCACACTTCTATTGCTTATCTTCTTGCATTTTGAGGCGAGGATTCTAATCCTTTCCACTGTTCTCTTAGCGGCTTCCTCCCTTTGATTGCACACTTCCTATGGAGTGCTAGGTACTTCTTGAAGATCCAACTCCGTTACCCTTTCTTGAAGTTGTTGGATGCCCTCAGCGAGCTTTGTCACTTGGAACTCAATTGCCACATGTTCCTCTTGTGCCAAGCCTGGCATAGAGTGAAGTGTTCTGCTCACTACTTCCTTGACTACAGTCTACTCTATGAGAACCTGGTCCTTTTCCGTCTTTATCTTTTCCTTGTCTTCCTCAAGCATCGCATAGAACTCATCCTTCTGATTTTCATAAGCGGTCACACAATACCGTGCAACTCGTAGTTGCTCCAAAATTTATTCTTTCTCTGTCTTCAGGGATTCTGTGGCATGTTCCTTTTCTTCTTGGATTCACTGAAGTTGAGTCTCTGTTGCATATTCCAATGTTATAAGTTGTCATGTTTCATCCCCCAACTCTACAATCTCTAATGAGGAGGGCATAGTAGGTACTGCACAACTAACTTGAATAGCTCATTGTATCTCCTTCAACTCCTTCTCAACTCTTACATGCATCTCTTCTTGCCTCATTCCATATCTCTGTAAGAGGTCCTCAAATGCATCCTCCATCGCTATGTGGAATATAATAATGTCATCCTTCATGAGCATAGCCTCTAGCTGGGGATTACTTGCGTGGGTCTTCTTCCTTGCCGAGGGTTTCTGTAGACAACCCTTCCTATTCTTCGATGTTTCTATCTCGGTAAGGGGGTCCTTTGGTTGTGTATGTTTGACTTCTCTTTGTTTTTCTCCTTCTTCCCCTCCTAATTATTGATTTACTTGATATCCTCCTCCTTTTGGGAGCGAGCCAGGAGTACTTTCTTCCAAGGTGTTGTCCTCTTCATCATTCTCTATGTCTTGGATTGCCTCCTTTTTCTTCTTCTTCTTCGCACTGGTTTTTCCAACATGCTCAGCCCGAGTGACCAAGGTACTTACGATGATGTCAGGGTCAGAGAGTTTTTCATCATCGATCGGTACAAGGAACTATGCCGACCATTCCTTCATGATCTCCTCCATATCTTCGTCGGTCAGCTTATAGTAGGACTATAATTTCTCCTTTATCTCATCCATGCGCGCAGTGATATAAATTAAATGTCGATCTACGCAGAACTTAGCTAATGGTATGTACTGGTGAAATGTTTGTGGAGTAATGTGAGGGAACGATTCTATGGAAACCTTTAGCTACAGATAGTAGGCGTGGAACATTGCGTTCAACTACCACTGCTTTGACATGTCGTTCATGTACCATAGAGTGGAGAAATTCACTGCTAATGGATCCAAAGGTTCTATCTCTAGGAAGGAATCTCCTTCCGTCATATACCAAGTGACAAATGTGATCAACACCAACAACCAACTAAAATGGAACTCGTATCCTTGATCCTGCACTTCATGACAGTCTTTCTCGAGCTCGTTGTTGAGGTAGCTCACCTAGTTCATTTGCATCCCCTCCACACAATTCCCTCTAAGGTCCACCATGAACCTGGTGACCTACGTGGGGTGGTTCTTTCTGACGAGATTGCCAACTATAATTTGGAAATCAAGGCGCACTGCGCCATCTTGGATAGAGGATACCTTGTAGCCTCTCTTTCCCTTCTCAACTTCACCCTATGCCTCCTTTATACGCTATGCCAAGGAGTGATCTGAAGTCTTCCCTGGGTAGAACTGTTGAGGGTTCAGACCCTACATGCTTAGTCTTGTGATTAGGTGGATCATCACTGGATCCACATTAATGCGCCTATCGAGCCACATATATCCTCCATGATAGCATGACAAGAGGAGTTTAATGCAAGCATTAACCTCCCGATGTCGACGAAAGTGAGGAATATTCATTACGTTCAGTATCATGGACTGTGTGAGCTCCTTAATCTACAACTGGGAGACAATGAAAGGCTTCTTCCCAGTTTCCTTCATCAAATATATTTGAGGTGCGAGCATCACGCAGTTCTTTCTGTCACCAAGGTTGAAATCGTTGTTCTTCAATGCTGGGATCTATCCTAACTGGCTTACTTCTACGTGTATCCCCTTGGGGTTGTACACAGTGATCAATGTATACTGAAATTTCCATGGAATGATGTCGTGGTTAATCACGCTAGCCAAAGGCGGGATGTAATACGGTAATATTGACGGGATCTGCTTCACATTAGCCAGATCATCACAATGCTTACTTCACTTCTTAGTAGCAGGGTTAGTACGTTTCGAGCGACATCCAATCAAAGGGGAAGCTTGCAGTACCCTAGTCGATGATGCATGTACTCCCTCAGACATAGGTTTATCAGCCATAAACTTCTTCAGAACTTTTTCAATGGATTTCTCTAGCTCAGTGTGCTCAATTGACATTCTTACTGTTAACAAATAAGTTGGGGTAGGTGAACGGAGGATAGTGGGGTAAAAAACTAATGGCGAGGTCTGATAGCACATTTCGACACAAACAATAACTTCATTTCTTGTCTCAGATAATCATGGGTAGAAAAAAGTGGTCCCGACGTAGCGTCCAACGGGTTAAATAATAAAGCGTCGTAACAGATTCCTCCAATGGGAAGGAATGCCTCAATCAATACGAATCAATCCATTGTGGCGCAGTTTCAATGTCCCAAATGCGATCTATTCTCCCATAAATGCATTTCTTAGCCATTCGGAGCATCATTCTAACGGTCGGGGTGCCTCCAACGATCATATAGCTTCGTCGGGGTGAAGTCTCATTCTGCGTGGTTTTGTTGTTCCGGCAAGGTTCAGAGCTTGCAAGCTTGCCTCCTATGAAGTCTTCTTTGGAACTTCCTATAGCTTTCCTAACTTGGCTTTGTTATTACCAAGCTTCCTTGCCTTCTTTCCTGTGATCTGAGTCTATGGATTCCCCTTTCTATTCTTATTCTTATCTTCTCCTAGCATGGTAGCTTCGCACTGCTAATGTGCTCTCAAAGTGTTTGAAGTTAATATCCCTTCTCTTATTATTTCTTGGGTGGATATACTTATTTCTTGCATATATTGGTCCTTCAATCCTTCTTGAGTTCTTTCAACCTCAATAGCTAATTCTCTGGTCTTCTATTTCTTCGACTCAACTTCTCGTTCTTCTATCAGTCGATCTATTTTTCTAGCTATGAGATCCCTTAGTTCTCGATTTTTCTTTTCTGCATCTTCTTCCTCTGCTTTCCTTCTGATATGATCCTCCTTGATCCAAATCTTTCCTAACAAAAGAGGAAAAGGGGCATTTTTCTCAACAAACCTAATAACCTCAAATTCTTCTTGAGTCGATGTCCCATGGATGATAACATGTACATTAGTAACTCTTCCACATAGGGTTATCATCTTTCCTTTAAAAAATCATATCCTTCCCAGTGAAGGTACCACCATAGGCTTTCCCAAAATTTCCCAGGTGATTTCTGTCATAATATTCACTTGGGTCTTCTCATCCAGGACATAGTCTATGTCGAAGTATCCTATTCTTGTATCTATGCATTGTTTTTCTTTCAAGATATATGGTAAACTAATATCTTTGTGATCATTCATTTCTTCTTTTAACTGTACTAACATAGTCTAAGATTTCTCTGATTCTTTCTCTTCATGATTCTCTAACATGCTCTTATTTTCTTAACTCATGTTCATTTGTTCAACTTTAGCAATCATGCTTGGACAGTCTTCAACTTCATGACCAACAAATTTACAACATAGACAAATAAGACATGCACAGGGAATTCCCTAGCAAGATGTCCTGGTCTTTTGCAGTTATAACATAATGTCAATCCTCTCTTTCTCTTGTAAGTTCCCCAACTTCTCCTGTACTGCGCACTAGGATCACAGTGTTGAACCTACAATATGTAAAAATTCTTTCTAGGTTCCTTCATCCACTTATTAGTCCAAAAATTCTTTCTATGCATAGGAATAACATATCTTTCTCTAGTTTTATCAAATTTATTCAGATCAACTCTTTCTTCTAACTATACCCTAGCTTTCAGGCTAGGACAAAATATATCAAACATTCCTAGATTCATTCTTCCAAAACAACAATTTCCACTTATCTTACTCTATCAAAGCACAAAAATTTACCCTTTTCAATATCTTAACTCTTTTCTTTAGATCGGGTTTATTTCTTAGCACAGAGCTTCGCAAGTGAAGTATAATATTGCACACTACATCAACAAATCTACGCACAAAGCTTCTCTTTTCTTTCAGTTCCCAAAAATCACAGTTTCAGGTCCCGACAACAAAACCATTTTTTGGCATAGGGGCAGACCCAGAGTTCAATGCTTCAACAATGCACAAACACAACCCTAACTACTGACCCTTTCAACAACACCTATGAATCAGGCGAAGTCTCACCTGAGGTAGAGGACGGGGTGGTTACAGGACTCAACTGTCTATAATCAATATGGGACACAGATCTATGATTGGAACACTTCGCAGAGTACTTAGGAACAATACACATTAATTCATTATCTTTATTCACATCGCATATCAAACCCTAAGTACAGATCGACGCATAACAATGATAAAATATACATCACACTTAGCATCAAAAGTTATATCTAACACATATGACATAGAAAAAGAAATAAGCATTCATAGATCTATATATCATTCATAATATTCCATGCACTAAGAAATTTCATAGCATAAACATTACAACACAAAGCAAACCATGAACACGTGATATATATGGTTCACCCTAGTGTGCTACTATGTCCACCAACTACTTCTTCTTCCTATTAGTCTTCAATCTCTTACATTCTTCTGCTCCTGTGCACTAAGCCACATATCCAAGCTTTGCACTGGACAGGTGATCTGTGCACTGTGCACCAGATCCACCTTCCCAAAATCAGGTCAAGGCACATAGACAAATCCTCTTCCAAGAATAGAGCTTTACGTACACGATCTATTGGACAAAGAAACCCATAACTACTTTCCTCTTGCACTTAGCTAGATACTACTACTTCTCTTTCACTAAGCACTAAGCTTCCCCTTTCTACATTGCATTCCTTCCTATATATACTTTTACATCCCTTACAAACATTCCTGATCATGGGTAAACCCATGGGCCGACATCCCAAAACCCTAATACAAAAACCCTAATTAACCCCTTGTTGGGTCCACAAATAAAGTGAGATCCCATGATCTCATCTCCACCTGGGTGATCCATCTTCTACCAACCTATCGATGTCAAAAAAGAGGTCAAACCCGACCAATGTTTTCTCAAAACTTGGTCGAGGGACAACAACGCATGGATGGTTGGTTCGATCACCATTGTCGATCCTACTAGATAGTGTAGATTTGATAGAGTCAACTCTAACCATTGACAATTAGATATGGACAAGGTCCTCTTGATTTCAAGGGAGTTGGTTAGATATTGAAGCTATAAATAGCAGACTCGATGGGTGATTATCATCATGGTGATATTGTTTTTATGTACAAGATGTCCAATATGCGTTGTAATATTCTGATCACAATGCCTTGTGCTTAAGTGCTATAATGGTATCTTTAGACACCACCTTCTGTCTTCAAAAAATTATTCCTCTTTGATTATATACAATTCTATTTGTTTGTTTTGTATTAGGTTATACCCAATACCCAACATGGTATTAGAGACGATGGTTTGAAAGCTCTCTTGTTGTCTACAAATCATGTTAAGTCTGGTCTATGTGTGATTGACTCCGGGATGATGATTTATTGACTATAACTTTTGGAAACATATCTGATCTATCTAGATATTGAATATAGCTTCAAAGATCAATATCGTAATTATGAATGGATCAAATTATGCAGTATGGGAACCAAACATAGAAAC
The DNA here is from genome assembly GCA_010110895.2 of Picea sitchensis. Lineage (NCBI taxonomy): Eukaryota > Viridiplantae > Streptophyta > Pinopsida > Pinales > Pinaceae > Picea > Picea sitchensis. Next base: position 27,753 of record SNQJ01S0113353.1, read on the forward strand.
CGGATTGAAGAGTAAGGGACAGTGTTAGTATATGAAGATTGTGATTCTAGATCAAACAAATGATCAATACATTTTTTTTGTTGATGAAAAGAAGGATAAGGTTGTCGGGGTCAACATGACCTATATCTCACAAGATATTAATTTTAACATCAATGGAATTGGATTCCCTCATCAAGTCTGGAAGAAGTTGAAGTCTCTATTCAACATAGTCGATGAAATCCACATCTTGCAATTGGAGAAAGAGTCGATCTCTCTTATTCCTCATTATTTTGACAAAATCGTGGATTATTTGGCATGTGTGAAGTGATTTCAATTGAAATTGGGTGAATGCATAAAGAATTACATGAAAAAATATGGAAAACTCATCAAGCTAGTCCTGATGAATTTGAGAACACCATTCAATGTGTTCATTTAATATTTTCACACAAAATGGAAGGTGTGGAAGGAAGACAATAAGGATTACATGCTTGAAAATTTGTCTGGTCTTTCAATCATTGATCATCATAGGTTTCTTGATGAAGTAAATGTTGGTTGTAAACATCATTCCCAATTTCTCAAGGGAAAGGGAAAGTCGAGTCACAAGGAAAGAGGATGATTTGATACCACTATACAAAGACCTAAATTCCTCAAGCATAAAGCTAAAGGGTAGAAAGATTCATCTCGTGAAAGTTGAAAGAAGGAGACATGTCATTACTATGAAAAAATTGGATATGCGGAGAGGGTTGGTTATAATAAGAGACACAATTTAGAGTAGAAGGTTAAACTCCTTGAAGGAGACATGTCCACTTTTCACCAACCTATTGATAAATTCACCTTCCAAGTCACAACTTATCAAGACTTGATATCTCATTATACATAGAAAAAATGGGTGGTTGACTCTGGGTGCACTCATCATATTGCAAAGGATGATTCCTTGTTCATCTCCTTGAATGAAGCTGGGGAGAGGAAGAATTATGTTGCTAATGATTTTTCTCTCAATGTTGTTGTTCAGGGTGATTTTTTCTATCAAAATGGAATAATTATTGACGTCTATCTTGTACTGAACCTCAGTGCCAATCTATTGTGTGTTTCTCAGTTAACAAAGAAATGTAAGACTATATAGTTTTGGCTAGATCATTTCTTTGTTTTATATTTGAGGAAAGGTCATACAATTGTTGTCAAAGGGTTTCTTGACCTGAAGGAAAATTTGTATAAATTCTATCACATGACTTGACTTGACTATGAACCAATTGTGATTGTTTCTCACACTAACAAATGAAGCCTAAGATGGCATGAGTGACTCATATAGTTGAATTTTAAAAGTATGCAGTTAATGGAAACTCAAAAAATGGTTGTTTCTTTACCTAAATATCTCCTCCCCGATGGAGTCTATAATCAATGTGTCCTTGGAAAGCATCATCGGGAACCTTTTAACTCTGGAAAATCATTACAAGCACAAAACCTCCAATATTTGATTCATGTTGATCTCTTCTACATCAATATACCTTATGTCATAGGTGCAAGGTATATCTTGACTTTTTTTGATGATCTCTCTCATTTCACTTGGGATTATGTTTTGAAGAATAATAATATTGTCTTTGAAAAGTTCAAAGAATTTAGATCCTTTGTTAAAAACCAATGTGGCTGACCCATCAAGAGTCTGATATCAGAAAATGTTGGTGAGTATGTAAATAAAACTTTTGAATAATACCTGGTTTGATCTGGTATTGACTAGCAACGCTCAGTGCTTCATATACCTCAACAAAATCTAATTGTAGAATGAAAGAATTAGACATTATTTGAAATGGATAGATGTGTTATGAAGGCTAAACATTTTCCTCCTCACTTATGGATTGAAGTTGTATTTTGTTCAAACTATATTCTCATTCGCATCTTGCCTCAAGTCTTTCCTTCGGTGACTCTAGTCGAATGATGGTACATAAGAAATACTTCATTCAAACACCTCTGTGTGTTTGATGTGTTTATTGGACTCATATTTTTTATGATTGCAAAAATAGGTTGGATACAAAGAGTCATGGTTGCATCATGATGGGGTACTATGAAGAGTTTATATCCTATCGATTGTTTGATCATGTCAAATGACAAATCATTATCAGAAAAAGAAATGTACGCTTTGATGAGAATTATTATTGAATCAAGTTTTTGAATGCCTCCTTTGGAAAGTTATAAGATGATAACCTTGATTTTTTTCCGACTTTGGCTCTCCTATTACATTTTTTAGTTCCTCAAATGGACAATTGAACTCTCTTCCTGTTTTAAATAGATTGTCGACCTCTTAATAAATTATCCATATAATTCCCTAAGGTGGAAGCCCAATTGTAAATATTAATGAAATTGTACATATAGACTAGTGAGCTAAGATAATTTTGGGCTAGAGTTCCTTTGTATGTATGTATTTTGAGGCGAGAGTGCCTTTGTGTTTATGAGGCTAGAGAGCCAGAAGATAAACGGCTAGTGAGCCTATATTTGTAAAATGTAATCACACTCAATTTTTAATGAAAACACACAATTTTTGCATACCTACCATGTAAAAGAGTATGCGGGGATAAACTCCACTAGAATGGTAAAAGGGGGCATACGAGTCTAGGATTAAGGGTTTAAGCTAAGGGGGATTAATACCAAAGGAATATTTTATTAATATTCCTAAAGTATAAAGTTTAAAACTATGGATACAAAATATATCATAGGTTCTAAATTGGGAAACATATCCCATGTGGACCTAATCTAGTTCCCAAAATGAAAAGTTTCAAGTTGGAAAAATGAAAGTATAATTGGGGGGATTTAGTTCATTTGGCCATCATTTCATTATATTCTCACCTCATCTTATTGCTGTCATTTGTACCTTCATGCAGTCATTACATGTTCCTATACCTGTACCATGGAAAGATTTGGAATTGAACTGAAGAGGTGGGTTGTCAGGCCTGTGGGATACTGAAGAAGTAGGTTGTTAAGCTTGTGACCATTCTCTCCATGTGAGAGAAATGATGGTAATTGATTTACCAAGGTTCCAAGTTGTAGCTTCAGGGATTCAAGGCTTCCTGTATGACCTGTTGTTGAAGCCCTGGAAGGGAAGTGGGGCACCTGAAGGACTGTTGAGAAGAGAAGAGGCACACTTTCTTGTCTGGTACATGCATGTTGGGAATGAGGGACTGTAGGTTTTTAGTTTAAGTTGGTACATGTGTCTGATTTTCTATTATTTGAGAGACTTTATCCTCGTTAGGAATCTTGTACCTGGGTGGAGTTTTAGCCCCATCTCGTGGGTGACCCACCACCGAGAGTTATGAGCAGTGTGGTCTAAGTCTAGGAGGATCGTGGAAGCTCTACACATAGTTGGTGTTATTTTTACCAAAGATAAGTGTTTATTGTGTGCAAATTGTATGTGTTGTGTTAATATTTATTCATTTATTCTCATGGTTTTTCTTTAGATGTTCTATATATATAGTTGTTTTTATTACACATTAATAAATGTGATTTCAAAGCATTTTTGTTAATTAAATTAGTATCAGAGTTCAAAATTTATATTTGGCATTGCCTAACAGTGGTCTGGGGATGCTACAATGTGGTATCAGAGCCTAGTTTTCAACATTGAGCCTGGATGGGCCAATTAATAGATCGCAAAAGTAAAATTTATAGATTATGCAGACAAAATATTGACAACATTCCTGAAAGAGGAAGTCTGGAAATCATTTGATAATATTATTGCAGTGAAATTGAAGTAATTTAATGAAAATTGAAGAAAATTCAACCAAAATTTTAAGGTATCCAATTTAAATCTTTAATTGCAAAAAATTGGTCCTGAAAATGGCCAAAATTGGAAATTTGCAAAGCACCCATGGTGAAATTGGGTGGAATTGGACATTTCTGGGGAAAAGCCCCAAACCCTACAGTTAAATTATGGAGAATTCAAAGTGTAGGAGGTCAAAATTCATGTGAAAATGTTAAATTTTTATTTAGAAGACCAAAATTGTCCACACGAAGTTAGGTGTAGATTTTCCATGGAGGCCTCAATTTTGTTTTCAAAATTATACAATTACGATGTTTCTGGACAAATTGAGAATTTTTTGAAATAAGTGAAATTGAGAATTTTTCTATACCAAGATGTCAGACTAATGTGGAGGGTATGTGTCAGATGACATGGATAATTGGTGACATGTAACACCACAGTGGCTAGGAAATGGTGGAAGGTTAGAAGAGGTGGCATGCGACTTGGTGCCACATATATAGTGCGTTCCTACCCAGTGGAATCCCAAAACCTGAACACGCGACAACCCC
>SNQJ01S0113354.1:0-16908 GCA_010110895.2 Picea sitchensis
ATTTATTATTTAAATAATCCTCTTTGACTTTGTCACTTCACTTTATTATTTAAATAATTTCTTCTTTGCAAGCACTTTGACTTATTTGACCTTTTGGGGATTCAAGCCAACATATGAGGGTCCTCCAACTTCGTAAGGCCATAACTCTCAAAATGTGAGGAGTTATGTGACGTTACACATACCACTGGAAATGGCTTAACAAGAACTATCCATCTAGGATAGTTTCACTGAAAAATTCACTGATCTTCATCTCATTAATCCACAATTAAGCATGGGTTCTCTAACCATACTACTATGATAACTCAACCGCAAAGCGTCTTCCCACGAGGGATTTCACCATAAGGGGACCACTTTGGAGTTCATCCATTTGTACTCCTTATCAACCATGATAAGACAATAATGAGTCATCTTTAAATCAATCCAACTATGCATCATATATCAATGAAACCACATAGATCCATCTTCATCTATGCATCATATCAAATGACAACTCATGGATCCATCTTCATCTATGCATGACATCATATGACTATGAATCCACTTGACATCAATCCATTGACATCAAAGACAATACATGATCCATAAATATACTATGACAAGACATTGTTCCTTTGACATAAATCCTTTGGCATCAATGACAACATGATACAATTGATGTCAAAGGGGGAGAGATAGTCACATTGATGTGATTGAGATGACTATTGATGTACATCAATGACTTGTCTACATGTTTCCATAACCTCACTATTATGTAGCCTCAAGCTAAAACAACAACTTCAACAACACATCACAACCAAGAGACCAATACCCATATGCCAAATACCAATAACAAAATACCAATCGTATCCCTCAACAAATATGATATTTGCAGAATATTGAACATCCAATACCATCTCAAGAGCTAAACCCTACCTCAAAAACCATTTTGTGCATGACTTTCATAATTGTTTATGTTTCTGCTATTTTCTCTGCAATTTACAACCTTATGTCCAAAATTGTTACATGAATAACATAAACCAAAGAATATAGTTTGATACCTAGGAGTTGAAGGTCTTATGAAAGGAGTTACTCTTCTGAATCCTTCTTCTTCTCAAGGCCTTCTTGTTTCTGATTGTCGTTGATTATGAAATCTGAATCTTCTGGGTGGAGGAGTGTCTATGCGATCTTCCTTGTAAAACTTCTTGTGTCATTTGATTGTTTCTGCATAGCTTCTTGGATGGGTTTCTTGATATGTTGTTTTGAAACTTGATCCCTTTTCTATCTAGTTGTATCCAAGTCCAGACTTGTCATGATGTGGCCTTTGACTGTTAATAATGTTATCCAAAACTTTAGAGCTATTCTACATGTTTTTCTTTTGAATATGTTTTCTCAAAGTGACAATCTCTGCTTCCAAATTTCCAATAATCATGTCTCTTTCTTCTAACTGTTCTTTGAGTGCTTCTTCAATTATTTTATATTCTTCAACTTGAATTTTTAATTTAGTGATCATCTGCTCTAGTTCTTCAGAGTTGGAATTTTGAGTTTCCTCTTTTCTTTTTAGTTCCGCTTGTAGTGACTTGTTTTTCTTCTTTTCCCTTTTTATAACTTCTGTAACGCTCAACAGTTCTTATCTGTAGTCAACTTATGCCTTTTCATATTCTTCTTCTATGCCTTCTTCATCGGAATTTTCCATTGCCATGAATATAACCCTTTTTGTATCACTTTCACTACCTTCATCTTCGTTTGATGAGGTGTTGTCTTCTTTAGTGCAAAAACTTTTCTTGAAAATTTTCTTTTTGGTTCTTTTGCTTTTGTATACTTGTTTGCTATTTGAGTCATCTTCTTCATTTATTTTCTTTTTCTTATGGGGACATTTTTTTAGCAAAATGACCAATACCATCACAATTAAAAAAAATCAATGGAATCTTACCTCTGTATTTGTCGCCGGTTCCCTTTTTCAGTCTTTTGATGAAGTTGGCTACTTCTTCATTGTCTTCTAAGATGTCACTGCTACTGCTATCTGACTTTTCCTTTTGCTTGTTATTGGACAAGAAGTTTTGGATGTAATTTTGGAGAGAAAACTAAGTATGAAGAACGTGTGTAGATAGAGGAAATCATGGAGAAGGAAGAAAGTGCACAGAAGGAGGAAATCACGCAGAAGGAAGAAAGTGCGCATAAGGTAAAAAGGGCACAGAAGGACAGATAATGTGCAGGATGGAGACAATTCACATACATAAGGATAAATAAAGTGAGCGAGAGAAGGAAGTGAGTAGAAGAAGGTAAACATCTAGTTAACTGAAGCTGGTCATGCCATGCATTGTAATGGGATATTTTGGGATAGATAAGAATATGAATTTGATTCCTAGATTTTGGGTATAAATATGTAATGGTTAGGGTGAAAAGAGAGAGATAGCAAGAGATAGAGAGCGAGAGAGATAGTGGGCTAGAAAAAGTGTGAAGAATCCATAGAGATTGAGATTACGTGAGAATCATGAATGTAATCAGTTGATATGACGAATAAAGACAACGTTTGAGAGATAATCTTGCATCTTGTGTTCTTTACTTGTTTATGTGCATTCATGAATGATGTTGTTTTACTTCACATACTAGATTTAGTGTATAGATTGATCATGATGCAATAATAATGAATGACTTTGATAATCAAGAACCTGCATAAGATAGAATAAGGAACATTGGTTTGCACATCCACCTCCCTTTCCCTTACTACTGCAAAAACTTGGTTCTTGCAACCCCAATAGATACCTCAGGTGAGACTTCATCTACACAAGGAGTTGATGCCAAAAGGGCTGGTGTATTGAGGGTTTGTTGGTCATAGTTAAANATTTTGGGTATAAATATGTAATGGTTAGGGTGAAAAGAGAGAGATAGCAAGAGATAGAGAGCGAGAGAGATAGTGGGCTAGAAAAAGTGTGAAGAATCCATAGAGATTGAGATTACGTGAGAATCATGAATGTAATCAGTTGATATGACGAATAAAGACAACGTTTGAGAGATAATCTTGCATCTTGTGTTCTTTACTTGTTTATGTGCATTCATGAATGATGTTGTTTTACTTCACATACTAGATTTAGTGTATAGATTGATCATGATGCAATAATAATGAATGACTTTGATAATCAAGAACCTGCATAAGATAGAATAAGGAACATTGGTTTGCACATCCACCTCCCTTTCCCTTACTACTGCAAAAACTTGGTTCTTGCAACCCCAATAGATACCTCAGGTGAGACTTCATCTACACAAGGAGTTGATGCCAAAAGGGCTGGTGTATTGAGGGTTTGTTGGTCATAGTTAAAATGAACCTTAGGTCTTACAACCCCTGGGCAAACAAGAAAAATCCCAACAAATGGTTCCGTTGCTGGGACTGGGAAATTGCGACTAATGGAATGTTTTGGAGGTTGACTAAGAAGGAAATCATAGACTGGTTGGAAAAAAAAGAATGGGAGTTCACACGATAAGAGAACAAGAACCCTCTGATGAGTGACAATAAATGGATGTAAAAGTATGTGTTCACGGATCTACATGAAATCTTCTTTGGCGAATTCCCATAAATTCTGACTGAATGGCTCGAAAGATTGGTTGAGAAGACATGAAGGTTTAGTGTTGCAGGGCCAAAGAATTGGACTCTTGAATTGGTGAAACAACTGAATTTGGTAAGTAACCCAACTACTCGAGCAATTGATTATTGGTTAGATAGTGTATTAGGGGATTATGTTACAAAATTTGCAGTAGATTGCATCCAATCATACAATGTTGCAGATTTTTTTTTTTCAAAGGTCCACGTGAAAGGTTCTTGAAATCTTGAAATATGTGGATCAAAATGTTATTATTTGAAAAGCATGTGATGATAATGAAGTCTGTTAGCAAAACATGTTTTGTGCACATAGGGGAGTGGGAGGATAACAGACGGATCACCTAAGAAAGTTAAGTAAGCAATGAAAAAGGAAGGAAGGGACTGAGGATGGAAGAAGGTAGTACACCAGAAGAATATTACGAGGTTAGATAGTTGCGCCGAGGAAGGAGGTATAAAAGGTGAAAGACTGGGGCTGGGAGAGAGGAGCCACACAATTAGCTAGCTGTACGAGAATCTTGCGCATAAGTCTGAATCGTAGAGATACCCTACATAGGAGGAGGAAAAGAGGGGTGTCAGTCCAGTCCAATAATAGAAGAGTTGGTAATTCCTATTCAGACATGATCATGCATTGAATCCATGACCCTGTGTGCATCACCACATTCAGGAATAACTTTTGAAGATTTGTCAAAATCCATCATAGTTAGCCAAGGAGGACATAGTAGTAACAATCAAAATAGTGGGAGTAGTGCGTAAAGTCAAAATCAGAGTTCACCAACTTCACCAAGAGGAGGGAATACAAAACCCAACATGGCAAGGATAGATAATACACTTAGACTTCCTGAATTTGAGGGCATGGGCATAGAGGATCCTAAACAACACTTTTTTTGTCTGCGAGACAGTTTGGGCCGCTAAAAGCATACAAGATGAATTCGTAAAAATTGCGCAGTTAGAAACGACATTTAGAATACGTGAGCTGGTATGGTATATGAAATTACAGAGCATCATGCTTACAAGATAGACCAGGACCTTAGTAGAGATAAAGAAAGCGCTACTGAAGGAGTTCAAAAAGCCAAAATTAGAATCACAGTACATCACTAAGCTCAAAAAGATCAAACAAGGACCAACAAAGTCAGTATGGGATTATGATCAATGCTTTAAGGATGTAATGGGGAGAATGATTTTAAAATTTCCGGTTCAATAACATCAAGAGTGGTTTATTGTTGGAATTCTATTAGACATTCAGAGATCCCTGATTAAACAAAAGGTTACATCACAGCCTGAAGCTCCAGAAATCTCGATGAAAGTAGAGTCATCGTGAATAGGAGACACAGGAGGAATGACACAGGTTTAGACACAATTGGGTGCATTAAAAATCTAGCTGGCCAAGCTTACCAAGGGAAGGGAAAAACAAGAACAAGTTTGGTGTACAAAGTGCAGGACGAAATGCCATCACAAGGACGAAATGCCTAGAATTTACGCAGTACTTGGTAGCAGGAGCACCAAATCCAATACCCATAGGAGGATACTGCAAGATCTAAAAGAAATGGGGACATCATCCCACTGAGTGCCCATTAATCCAGAAATATCAGAGCACTCCAAAGAACTTATTTTGCAATTTTTTCACGTTAGTGGGAGATGAAGAGAAGGATTGTCACGCGTTCAACCTACTAAAGGAGTGCACATCGGATATGTATAGGATCTAGGAAGAGAAAACTGGCATATATGGGAATAACACACAATATAACACTCAGAGAGGTTTCAATTAGGGGAATAGTGATTCGGATTTGGATCTAGGAGCTTGATGAGGCTTAGAAAGGCCTAAAAATATATGTTCTTAGAATGGCCTCAAAATGGACATGTGTGGAGGCCTCGTCAATATGAACCCAACACACCTTGAATGGGCTCAAACAGGTGTCGTATGATCAAGTTATGACGATTTGTTCATTTTTCCAAACATGCAAAAAAATGTTGACTGTATTGTCCGTACAATGCCACGTGATAGCTGATTGTATAGGCCATACGACTGTACAAATGACATGGAAACAAAGTTGGAAGATTCCATACAATTGACATGGACCAACCAGGAAGTGACACATGTCACCACTGGAAGGATGACACGTGGCACACTCGTATAGGTTCCACATGGCCCTACCGTACAATGACACATGACAGGGTAGACGCTGATAGGGTAGACATGTGGAAGGTGTGTTGATGTGGTCAGTTTCTGACTGGGCAAGTGGACGGTGACATGTGGTAGACACATGGACCAGTCGATGTTTGACAAGTGGTAGAGCTCGCAATGAATGAAACTGTGCCACATGGCACCCGTGGATTGGTTCGTGGGGTTCTTTGCAAAAATTGGTTTTAGTTCATGAGTTTTGAACACATGACCTCTTGGTAGGAGAAACGCCTTGGGGAAAGTCAGATGCCAATGCACTACGTTGGGGCTTGTTATTACAAGTCTGAAATATAATATATAAAGTTGAATTATGGTGTATTTGGTGGTGGAAAGGGATGGGGCTAGGCCCCAACCCACAACTTTATTTCACTCCACATGACCTTCACATTACCATTCTGGGGGCTAAGCTCCAACGACAATCCATGGGCGTGGGGGCCACGGGCCATGGTTTTAGCAGTTGCTATATGACTGGGGGTTATGGTTAGCGGTTTGGCGCGGATTCTTAACACATATATGGGCACGGATTTTATGCACCTACCTGCCATATGTTCAGGGGATATAACCACCTACCACATGCACAGTTGGGGCGCGGTTCTATTATTATGTGCCCTGTGACCTGGTTTTACGTGATATGGGTTAGCGTGCAACCCCTAGGGGGTTGACGCTTGGCCACATGGTGTCATGTGACTGAGTATTAGGGGCACACACTAGGAAGAAGGGTATTATCCCTTTATTAAAGCTAAAGTGGGTTTTCTAACTTTTGTTTATGGATTTTTATTGATTTTACAGGCATATTTGATGGATTTTTGGCCATTATTGGTGGATATTGGGCCCTTTTTGAGGCCAGATCTTGGGAGGAAGTTGGGGGATGATAACCAACTTTAGGCCTATATAAAATAGGCCTTATTGAGGCCATGGGGAGACCATTGGTGGTTTAGAAAAAGTTTATGCTTCTGGATTGTTGAGCCAAAGGCCATTATTATCTAGGGAAGCTATTGAGGAGTGCACCTTTGCGGGCCATTTCTGGGATCCTTGTTCATCTGATTTGGGTGCCATCAGTTTTGATGAGCTCATGAGATATGGTAGAACATGACAAACTCATTTTTGTAACCTTTTGTCACTATCATGATGTAATTGTAAATATTTGAACAAAAATAAGCAAAGCCCACTGAGATAAGGCCCAAAGACGTAGGCGAGATTGCCGAACTTCGTTATCACATTAGTGTTATGGTTTGTTGTTGTTTTATGCTTCATTTCAGTTCTGTACATGTTTATATGGTTGTGATATATTCTCATATCTTCTTCCTCTTTCATTAAGCTTCCTAATTGGTTAATCAGTACATGCATAATAACTCAACCATAGTTGTGTAAAAGATATTTTCAGATCAAATAGGGAAAATTTTGGCAGAGGATGAGATGGAGGGAATTTTGGTAAAGGAGGATGAGGAACGATTATTTTTTATAACTGTAATCAACTTGGACACTTGGCCTAGTATTTCCATAACCCGTGTACCACATGCACATATTGCAGAGCACTGGATCATGCAACAGAAGACTGTCCCCAACCAGTTGCAAAATGGTAGGCCAGAGGAAACCCAAACCTGAATTAACATCAGAATCAGAATGTGCAGATGATATCAGATGAAAGACGTAGTGAAGTACCCAAAATTGTAGTTGTTACACGGGGAGGAGCTCGGACAGGAATATATATGGCAACTCAAGGAAATCAAAGAGAGAAATGGGTAAGAAATTCAGTAGGACCCATGCCAACATTCGATCCTCAATAGGAAAAAGAGACATATCAAAGCACAATAAAGGAAATACTTGGACCAAATGGGGGAGCATCACCATCATTGTTGCCTCATATAGAAGACCCAATGGTACGTGAAAAGTCAAGTGCGCAAGTAAGTACACTGACTGAATTCTTAAAGAGTTGTGTAGAACTGATGAAAGATATAACTGTGCTCAATATGTTATCTAACATGATTGATCATTGCACAAAATGAAGGGACACCCATGTCGCACAAAGAATAGTAAATCAAGTACTGCGCAAGAAGAGAACCAACAGGGAATTCAGGTTTAATGCGCAGATTGGGGAGTATGACGTGGATAATGTTATTCTATACTTAGGATCAGATGTGAATGTACTACCTAAGAAGACATGGGAGATGATGGGAGAACCTGAGATAATATGGTCCTCTGTTCAGTTAAGGCTCGCATATCAACATAATATAGTCCCGATTGGGCGACTAATAGGAGTACCTGTGAACATAGATGGAGTGCGCAACATGGCAGACTTTGAATTTATTGATATCGTAGATGATAGTCAGCCATATCCCTCCTTAATGGGATTGGAATGGGCAATCGATAATCAAGAAATAATTAACTTGAAAAGGAGAGAGATAATCTTCGAGGTTAGGAATCTAAAAGTTACTACACCTTTGGACCCATCAGAAGGGAAGAGATACACAGAGTCAGCCAGAGGAAATGACATGGACAACTTATATAATATGACTGCGTAGATGGAGGATTATGTCGATCCAACAACAAATGGCATGCTAAGTTGGATAAGTATCAGTTCGTGCGCATCAGATTCATAAGTGGGTTTAGAGAATTGGCAGCAGAGGATGCATGAAGTGTCAACTGGATGATGTGCATGTATAAACAGAGCCTTGTGTTGGATTGGCACAAAGCTATGTAACCCACCTAAGTACGATGGAATAACTGAGATTCCTATGTTTATACAAACATTTCAGTTACATGTACCTGAACAACATAGGATTTTGGCACTGAATGCCATCTTGAAGGCAACTCCAACCATATGGTGGGCCACACACAGAAAGAGAATGAAGGACTGGGCACAATGCAGTAGACTTATGCATATACGCTTTGGGCCTGAGGAAGCAGAGAGTGCGTAGAAGTACACATGAGAGGCTGACCTAGCGAGCCACATAGACAAATGTAGAGCTTTATGATGCTTAGAACTAGAGATAGAGTGGATGCACCGATTCATACATACATTGGACACAATCCTAAGGAATCGATATTTAGAATTGGAGATGCACAGGGAGACAACAGAATGGGAAGGATTGGCCTAGAGATTCGAAATCATGTTCAATTTTGAACATGAATTCTCCTCCATACATGCAACACTATAGGACATCCAAAAAAATATCTTCTCGATGATATAATCGATGGAAGAAGTACCATTAGACAATGCGCACAAAGCCAAGATGATAGTTCAAAATCTATTGGAATGATATAATGTCATGGAAGAATAATATGGGGAAGAAGATCTCAGGAATGTGTAGGTACCAGAGACAGAAGGTACATGCGCAATAGAAGGGCCAGAGCTTGTATCCGCTGCGTACACACAACCTATAAAGACAAAGAAAGTCAACACTGGGACAAATGAGAATCCTAAGTTTGCGCATATAGGAGACTATTAGAATGATGAGACAATTTAGAAGGTGGCAGACTTATTACGAGAATATTAGGACTTATTTCACACTACATTCTTGGAGATGAAACAGATAGTAGGTGATTTAGGGGAGATGAAAATTCCATTGAAACCTAGAGGTAAGTCAATGTGACAGAGACCTTACAGGCTGAACCTATGGTATAAGGAGAAGGTTAAGGCTGAATTAGACAGAATGATCACCGTAGGAATTATTGAACCAGTAGAATAATCTGAGTGGATTAGCAGAAAGGTGGTACAGGACAAGAAGACCACATGAATTAGGATCTATGTGGATATAATGATTCCGAATGATGCATGCTTACATGACCCATTCCCAGCACCATTCACGAATGAGGTACTATAGAACGTAGGAGGGAAATAAACATATTCATTTACAGATGGATTCTCTAGATACCACTAGATAAAAATTCCGCAGGAGGATAGACACAAAACTACATTTGGGACAAAATGGGGCAGTTATCAGTATACAATGATGCCCGTTGGATTGAAGAATGCCCTTGTTGTATTTTTTAGAGTAGTTGTGGCATCATTCAAGGAGTTCATCCATAAATTTTTGGAAGTTTATTTAGATGATTGGATGGTGTTCAAACTACTTCAGGATCATATAGAGGTGCTTCGACACATGTTAGATCGATGCAGACAATGTCAAATTTCATTGAACTTGAAGAAATGTATCTTTTTCGCACCATTTGGAATTATACTAGGATATGTAGTATGCAAGCAAGGACTATTGGTTGACCCAACTAAGATCATAGTAATTCTGGAGTTGGAACCTCCAACATCAGTCAGACAGTTGAGGGAAAATTTGGGTCATACAGGGTATTACAAGAAGTTTATCAAAGAGTATGCACAGATTACAACACCCATGGAAAATTTATTGAAGAAAGAAGCCAAGTTTCAATGGAATGAGGACTGCCAGAAGGGGATGGACATGATGAAACACAAACTGTTCACTACACCCATTTTAGTATTTCCAGATTGGAACAAGGAGTTCCATGTTTGCGTTTATGCATCAGCCATTTCACTAGGCACAATACTATCACAAACAAGAGAAGGAGACATCGACCATATGATTGCATTTGCAAGTAGGACACTGTCTATATCGGAAAAAAATTATACCACTATAGAACGAGAAGGTGTGGCCATGGTCTATGTGCTCCAGAAGTTCATATATTACTTACTTGGGTCTCATTTCAAGATGTATACAAATCATTCTGCATTAAAGTACTTATTCAATAAGGTTGTCTTAGGAGGAAGAATATGCAGATGGTTGTTACTATTCAGGAATATGACTTTGAGGTCATAGTAAAACCAGGGAAGTTGAATGCATGACCTGATCATCTATCAGACATATTAACAGGAGAGGATGAAGGTGTGACTCCCTCCAATATGACAATTGTGTAGAAGAAACAATTGGTAGTGAAAGAAATAGACTATCAATTGATTCCCGAGAACTTGTATAAGTTAGGAGCAAATGGGATATTGAGGTGTTGTGTACTAGAACATGAAAGTTTGGTTATACTCGAGGAAGCACACAATGGGATTGCTAGAGGACATTACGCAGACAAAGCAACAACACAAAAGATTTTATGCGTAAGGATTTGGTGGCCTACACTACAAAAAGATGTGAGGGAGTATTTTCAGTAATGCGACATATGTCAAAGAGTGTGAAAACCATCTCGATGCGATGAAATTCCCCTCAATCCACAAGTTACATTGCAAGCCTTCAATAAGTGGGAAGTTGACTTTGTAGGTTCGATCAACCCATAAGAAAGGAGATCAAGAGTGAGA
Source organism: Picea sitchensis (assembly GCA_010110895.2). NCBI lineage: Eukaryota > Viridiplantae > Streptophyta > Pinopsida > Pinales > Pinaceae > Picea > Picea sitchensis. The sequence goes on from SNQJ01S0113354.1 coordinate 11,026, forward strand.
TACATCATTACTATGACATAGTATTTAACCAGGTGGGAGGAATCAACACAAGTGACGGATTGCACTGCAGAGACTACTACACTATTTCTATTCAAGAATGTCGTCACCAGGTTTGGATGTCCTTACATATTACTTTGCGATCAAGGTACACACTTTCTGAACACAACAATTTCCACACTAACTAAGGAATTTCATATTCATCATCAAAAGAGTACACCATATCAACCTCAGGCTAATGGCATAGTGGAAGCATTTAATAATATTTTGGAGAATGATTTGACAAAAAATTGCAATGTTGGAAGAGATGATTGGGACTTACACATCCCCGCAATACTATGGGCATACAAAACTACAAGTAAGAATCTGACAGGGCAGAGACCGTTCCAGTTGGTCTATGGACAAGAAGAAATGATGCCAATGGATTTCATTCTACCTAGCCTACGCATTGAAACTATCAATGAGCTCTCGGATATGGTTTAATAGAGGAGACATTGGCGCAATTAGTCTAGCTTGAGGAGGACCGGTTTATCGTAGGATTCCATTAACAGGTCCATAAATCTAGAGAGAAGGCCTGACAGGATCAACACATTAAATCCAATAAATTTTAAGTCGGTGATTTGATATTGCTTTATGACAACAAGTATCTACAACACCTAAGGAAATTCCACATGCACTGGTTAGGTCTGTATGTGATCCAATAGATAAATGAGACAGGTGCTACGCGGTTGGAAACCTTGGATAGAAAAATATTGGAAGGAATGGTAAATGGAAGTCGACTAAAACTTTATAGAGACAGCTGACCGTCTGTGCAGTAAAACGTGTTGCACAAAACCCCTGTATTATAGTAAGTGTACCATAGTAGCAAGAAAAACAAGAAAAGAAAACCAAATAAAAAGTAGAACAAAGGACAGAAAAACACTATAAAGGTAGTGATACGACAAGGAAAAATAAAGTGTGAAACCCCAAGGTAGCAATACTTGCGCAACTATACTAATCATCTCACATGAAGTGAACACTGTGCCACAGTCAAAGATAAGGTACAGAGAGGCCCGATTGCGATGAGAAACACACTATTGTGCAAGTTGGCACAAAAATACCATTAAAAGAAACTCGACAGGGAAAAGACAGCTGGACAGCCGGTGAGACATGTCATAAAAGCACCGTTTGAGATTTCAATCTGAAAAGTCCTCGAAAATACTGGACAAATCGACTTGTATGAATGGAGGATTATAAGGTGGATTTGTAAATTAAGGTGCATTTAGTAACCCATTACCAACTTCGACGCCAGATGGGACAAGGCAGTTAAGGCAAACTATGAAAGGTCTACTTGGCATGAACACACAATACCATGAGGGAAGGAAACTCTAAGTCACTTTCTCATGCAAGCAAGAGAAAAAAGAGCCAAGCTACCCAAACTAAGTTACAACAACCTGCAAAAACACATAGATTTTTTTCACAACCCAGCACAGAGAAGAGAATGGCACCACCATGGATGGGGGGACCGTCTGATGCAACAAGGAAATAATCAAAGAAAACAATGGATGTTGAGGTCGAAGAAATCGCCGATCCTTCGGCCCTGACAACACCTAAATTTTTTCATAGAGTTTCTTTGCCTCTGAGGTAGGATGAAGTGCACCCTGTTGCAGTACCAACAAATGTCAAATGTCCATTACACATAGCACCGGTCATGAAGGGTGTCAGGAAAGATGAGGACATGGTTGGACAAGTGGCAAACTTTAAATTCATGGACCACGACATTGTGGACACACAAAATTTCCCTAAGTTGTCCAAGGATAAATATTTATGCACAAAGACCGACCCTAGGACGGGAAAAACTCAGGTGGAAGCACACAAATGGGCATTGGGCTTGGAGAAAGCTGAGATTATCAAGTTTCTTGAAATTCCACATTTTTTATGGAGTAAAGAAATCAATGCATGTGTCAAGGTATTTCTTAGTTACATCCATGGGGGGACACTTTGGCTAGATCCCCTATTTTCAATTGATACAATGCTAATTGCGCACAATACAAGGTTGAGAAAAGCAGGAGAATACTCGTCATTATTATTCCTCAAAATGGGAGAGCAAGCTCTATCTAAGACCATAAAAGAAAAGTATGAGACATTTAGATGAAAACATGGTCTGGATGTGAAGAGCATCAGTGAACAAGAGGTCAGGTTCACGACACAGGTTTTGACCTGCAAATTATTGCATAAATGTCAAAAGGATGAGGTACCAACGACATTCATCTTTACAGAAGAGAGATGCAAGGAAGGCGTGCAGATGAACTGGGAAACATTCCTCGTTAATCAATTTTTGCAGGACTGCAAAGAAGCCCAAGAAAAAGACACGAAATTCACTATGTGTGGCTACTTATTCTTATTGCGCTGGTGGGATGGCAGGAGCCCACATTTTACTAGCACATGCGTCTTACATCTTGCAGCCCATTGGATGCTATATATGCCAACTTATGGCACCCCACCATCAGGAGACAACACACTGACACACACATTGTTTCTTACACATATTTAAAGTTCATCACATAGGTAGTAGAGACTATAGTGAGTATTCCCGAGGAAGCCATTATTTCCTACCGGGATGTCATGCACTTTAGAGCCGACATGCACCACCTCTATGTGCAAGCCAAAAAGGATACTAAACGTCAGGAATTACCAACCAATTACCTGTTGAAAGTGGAAGAGGTGAATGCCATTATTAATGACTGGGAGGACGACTGGAAGAATCCAACCGATAAGCTAGGGTCCTCCCAAGACGACGAATACCAAGGCAAAAGCAAGGAGGAAGAGGTTGAGGATTGAACAAATGGCACAGACAAGCAACCTAGTCAATCGAAATTCCTGAAGTAGGACTCAAAAGAAAAGATCAAGAGCCGAAAAATACAGGAGAAGCACAAAAGAAAGCTAAAGAACAATGTCAGACCCCCTTTTACATTTTGACCGATGATGATATGGATCACATTGGGTACTTGATCCACGATTCCATCGAAGAACTTTGGGGGGCATCTGCAACAAAACACGAGGACCAACGAAAGAAGGTTCATGATAAGTTGGGAGTCCTTCAACAACTTTTAGAAACAACATGCGTTGTGAAAGAACCCAAGACATGGGACAAATCATGCACAGAACTAAGGACAACATAGGCCAGTGTGCAGGTAGCTCTAATCCAACCCTCAGGGGAGAATCAAACTATACATCTTGAGGAAGCTGCGCTAGAGTTTCCAGCGGGGAAATTATAGGAACAAATTGCGTCATTAGGCCAACTAAGTATCGCCGTCTCCAGATTACCCCTTTACAGGGTAGAGGAACTCCAAGCACAGTTGGTATAGGAGATAAGGAATTGAGGTGACGCCGCACATCGAGACTTGGTCAAATTAAGGGATGAAAGCGCCCAGATACAGATGTAGTATGATACATCCTTGCAGCAAAAGAAGGAGATTGAAGGAAGAATGGAGTAAATTTTGAAGACATAAGAGAGCACAGAGGAGAGGGAAATGACAGCCAAAAAGGAGAAGGACAACATAGACACTATGGTACAGAAGACACAAGCCGCTGTCCAATAATTATAAAAACAAGTACCCAAAGTCCCCCTGGTCATAGAGGCCACCATGGAGTAACAATTGTTGAATATTGGGGAAGTTATGAAGAGATTCAGAGAGCAGATATAGGATCTGCAACTCTAGAATATGCCACGCATGCCACCTGAGGTGCACAAGGGTAGACTGAGGATGAAAACACTAGCAGTTTCCATGATTAAGAAATTTGATGATGAATGCACATGAATTTATGAGGAAAGTGCCAAAGTCTGGTAAGAATTCATGGGAGACCTATAAATGAAGGTCGTAGAGGCCAAATTGCGAGTAAAATAAGAGTAGGCGAATGAGGCAGCATAAAAGGTGACCACATTGCCACTGGTCGAGTGAATTTTAGCCATTTTGGCAAAGCAATAGGCATGTGTTGAAGTAGAAAGACTCAGGGACCAGTAGTAGGTCCTTCAAGAGAGACTTGGACCCAAACAAGAGGAAGCCGTCCGAATTATTGGCAAAATGGCCAATGTACAAGGGAAGGTCAAACAAGTCATGGCTGACACAAAGGGAAAACTTCAAGACTTGACCATGCAGACCATTGAGGAGATCATAAAATAGAGGCCACTGTGGTCACAATTGTAGCAATGGCTAATTCTATTGTGAAACAATTCATTATAGAGTGGAAGAACATGAAACATCCCTAAGTGGCTCAGGATGAGCCATAGGTGAGTGTTGGGGCCCTGTTGGACATGCAGTTTTGGATGTAATATTGGAGAGCAAACTAAGTATGAAGAAAGTGCACAGAAGGAGGAAATCATGCAGAAGGAAGAAATCACGCAAGTGGAAGAAGGCACGCATAAGGTAAAGAGGGTGCAGCAGGACGGACAACGCGTAGAATAGAGACAATGCATATATAGAAGGAGAAAGAAAGCGCAAAGGACAAACATGAGAATTTCCAGAAATAGAAGAACAAAATAAAAGTTGTATAAAGAACAAGAAGTAGAAGAAGGAAAACAACGAGGTAACTGAATCTGGGCATGCCATGCATTGTAATGGGCTATTTTAGGATAGATAAGAATAGGATTTTAAGCCCTATATTTTGGATATAAATATGTAATGGGTAGGGTGAAAAGAGGGAGCTAGCGAGAGATAGAGAACGAGAGAGCTAGTGGGATAGAAAAAGTGTGAAGAATCCATAGAGGTTGAGATTATGTGAGAATCATGAATGTAATCAGTTGATACGATGAATAAAGACAACGCTTGAGAGATAATCTTGCATCTCGTGTACTTTACTTGTTTATGTGCGTTCATGAATGATGTTGTTTTACTTCACAGACTAGATTTAGTGTATGGATTGATCATGATGCAATAATCATGAATGAATGTGATAATCAAGAGCCTACATAACTAGAATAAGGAACAATGGTTTGCACATTCGCCTCCCTTTCCCTTACTGTTGCAAAAACCTGGTTCTTGCAGCCCCTATAGATACCTTGGGTGAGACTTCATCTGTGCAATTAGGTGGTGCTGAAAGGGACGATGTCTTAAGGGTTTGTTGGTCACAGTTAAACCAAACCTTGGGTCTTACAGCTCGTGTGCAGACAAGAAAAATCCCAACACTTACCATTTTTCTTTGACTTCTTGGATGCCTTGAATGCTGCTTCTTTTGTGACTGGATTCTCCTATTTGGTTCTCATTTCATAGATTGTGAATATTCCATGTAGCTCATCAATGATTATCGAATCTAGATCTATTATTTATTATAGTGCTGAGATCCTAGGATCAAATCTCATTGGAAGAGATCTTAGCACTTTTTGAACAATTATAGATTCATTAAATTCTTCTCCCAATCCTCTAATTGCATTCACTGTTTCACCAACTCGTAAAAAGTATGTTGCAATATTTTCATCTTCCTTCATCTTCAATTGCTCAAATATACCTCTGTAAGTTTGAAGCTTTGCTTCCTTGACTTTTGTGTCTCCTTCATAAACATTCTGAAGTTTGTCCCAAATATCCTTTGCTGAGATGCGATACATAACTTTGACATATACCGAATCAACTAGACCATTCAGGATAGCATTTTTGGCTTTCGAATTATTTAAATTGAGCTTCCTTCCATTTTCATTTGTTGGAGGAACGACAAGTTCTCTGTATCCATCTACTACTGACTGCCAAACCTCGAATCCATGTGCATGTACATATGTTTTCATCCTTATACTCCAGAATGCATAATTATGTCCATCAAACTGTGGTATTCAATTTTTATACATATTGTTGCTCTCCATGATCTACCTTTCAGTGGTTAAACTGATTCTTGAAGGAACCTCACTCTAATACCAAT
>SNQJ01S0113354.1:17786-28420 GCA_010110895.2 Picea sitchensis
CACAATACACCAATATTTTTACGTGGAAACCCAATGCGGGAGAAAACCACAAAACACTTTTTCTTATATGTCTTTAAGAATTACATTCATTGGAAGCACCAACTTCCTATCTTTTCCAACTGCAACTGGAAGGAGGCTCCAACCCCTTATATTTTTAGGCTACAACTTGAGGGAATCTCCAAATCCCCAGTTCTCTAGCTCCAACTAGAAGGAGGCTATAACCCCCTATGTTCTCTGGCTACAACCAAAAGGTGGCTACAACCACCTATCCTTGCCCCATCCTACCACTCTGAAATATAAGTGCCAAATAGATGATGAAACCACTGCTACACTGTCACTATGAGATATACCACTGTAAACATGTACCAATCTGTGCCACCAACCTAAAACCAACCTGTACCATTAACCTGTGACCAATCTATACAAGTATTTAACATGTAACAACCAGAACCAACAGGTATGCGACTTGTATATGCTGCAACACACATATGTATTTGACTTGTCTATACTGCAGCCTGTGTATGCACGTGACCTGTCTATACTGCATCCTGTGTACACCTTCAGAAAGCTAGGGTTTTCACCTTTCTGAAACTCATACTCTTTGCTACCTATGTCACATCAACCTGTAACATGTCACTGTGTCCAATCTGTAGTTGTTCCCTAAGCATACATCATCATACATATCCCTTAACCAAGTGCATCTATGTCTCTCTCGTCATGTGCCATACATGTGTATACAATCATGATCAATTGTAATAACTCTCACATGGACTAGACATCAAACCTTCACTGATACACAACCTCACACTACACAAACAACTTCACAACTAAAACCCTCAACCATGTACTAAGAAATCCAAGATATGCATCAACACTAACAAGATGTACCAATGATAAATATAAGATATACTAGCATTGTATTTATGTAGATTTGAATTATACAATAAGTTCCATACAACCAATAACCTCTCCAGGGAAAATCCTCAAACCCCCATAGCCATATCTCATGTAGACAACAATATCCAACTACACATAAAAATAAGACATACCTTTTGAACCCGTAGATATATCAGCTATACCTGATCACTGTAGACCTTCCTGGGAGCTTGCTTTCAGACTATAAAGACCTGGCATATTCATATCCTCAAGTTTTCATGGATTTACTTAGCTGTACACAACCTCTTCTTCTTCAACCTGCGTATGTACGTGCCCCATTCGTATGTATGTGAATTCTTCCACTACATCTTACGTACACCTAAAAAAACTAGGGTTTTTTCAATATTTCTGTAATTTTGAAACTTTCGTTGTCAACCCTCCTTTTCTACCACAGACTTGCATAACTTCAGATGTATCAATGAGTACCTGCAAATTTTTTTTCACAAATAATAGATATTCAATGTGCTCATTAGGGGAAAATAGGAGCCCCTTCTATATTATTTATACTCTCCAAGTAGCTTCCTCAAGGGGTTACCTTCTAACTAAATTTACCCAACTTCCTTCTTTTAGGGATAACCCACTTCTAACCACTTGTCCACTTACAATGACTTTATCTACAAATAGTAAACTCTTCACTTCTAGTTGCAACTAAATTATTTTTAATTAGTTCTTATTGCAACAATTAACCCATGATTAACTCCTAGTTTCACCCATTTTGACTAGTCAACTTCTTCTAGGAGTTCCTATAATAATTTGAATTCTTTGACCTTCTAGGAGCTTCTAGATAACTCATGAGGGTTCTCCAACTTCACAAGGCCATAACTCTCTAACTGTGAGAAGTTATGTGATTTTCCACATATCATCGGAAATGGCATGCAATGTACTCTCCATCTAGAATAGACTTACCTGAAAATATACTAATATTCATACCATTATACATAAAAAAAACTTGAGTCCCTTAACCATACTATTGGGGATACCAAAATTTGCTACCGGACTTGCTTCAAGGGTTGACATCAATGACAATCAATCCAATTAATCAACAATCTCCCCCTTTCCCATCAAGGGTTGCTTCAACTTCCAACTGTTTACCATATACTCTCTCCCAACGCACCACCAGTTGATCAAGTGGTAGATCTAACACCATCATCCATAAATCCCACTCTTCCTTTGAAGAGTGAAGTTAAAATGGTTGATCTGGTTCCATTGCCGATCAATCCCACTCATCCTTTGAAAAGTGAAGTCGATACTTCTCAGGTTTTTCTCATCTCTTCATATTCTTCTGGACTAGGGGGAATTTGACCCATTCCCATGGAACACCCTCCAAGTATTGAGGTCATTTCTTTTGATTGGAATAGATTGACAGGACCTCACCTTAATTCCTAACTACCTTTTGAAATCATTGTTCATGTTTAAAATATAAACATATGTCACACTATAGTAGACAAAGGTGATTTTTGTTAGTATTTTATCCTCAAACGATTGGCAAGCTTTGGGGTCCCCTCAACGTGTGCCTGTTAACCAAAATCTGTTAGCTTTTGAAAGAAGAGCTAGTGAATCTTTAGGGATCCTTCCTCAGCTACCCATTAACTTAGGAGGGAAAACTGTCCATATTGATGTGATGATAGTCCAAGGACCCTTGGATTTTAATTTACTCCTCATGCGAGACTATGTTTATGATATGAAAGATATCATGTCTACACTCTTTCGAGTGATGTATGTTCCTCATAATGGAAACGTCATGACTATTGATCAACTTTCGTTTATCAAACCTGATCATCATATGACTGTCGACCATCGGTTTCCCTAAATTTTCCCAATATCGTGGTATTCCCCCCACCACAGATTACTTATGTGGAAACATGTCCCATGCATTCAACTCTGAATGAGAATGAACCCCTCACTATATGCTAAACTTATTTTGACTTAGATCTAGTAGTTGACATGGTGATCTCTTCGATAGGGATATTAGAACCTAATTTCCCTACCCTTATTGCAGCCCTCGACATGTATTCCTTTGTTCTTTCGTCCAACGAAGATCTCCTGGAAGCCATGATCGAGGTATGTCCCTTGACATGTATTCCTTCCAGATCATTTTCCTCTTGGAAGTCATGATCAAGATGAAGCAATGAGCATAATTTTTCTTCTCTATGGAAAGCTCATTAAAAAATGAAACAAATATTCATGAGCATAGTTCCCATTTCTAAGTCAAGCTCGTTTAAAAATGAAACAAACAACCATGAACATAGTTCTTTTTCTTTCTCAAGCTCGTTAAAAAATGCCACAGACCTCCACCCCCCCTCCGATTTATTCAAGTCTTTTACTAGATCTCGTGACTGAACCTTCATTTCACTTGCCTATGTCAGTTGATCCTCTTTCTTCCTCTAGTGAATTTTTATCTATTAGTAACGAGGATTCTTATTGGGTATATAAATTAGTAACAATGTAAGAGTTGGCAGATGAAACAAAGATTGGGGGGGCATGTATCCAACCTCTGGACCTCATGCTAGAGTTAAGCCGCTAGCTTCGTAAGCTGGGGGAAAAGTACCAACCACCCACATGTATCACTCGAAACCTTTGGAAATTATGTTGGGAATTTCTTAGCACAATTATTTTTTAGTTTCAAGATCCGAAAAAATGAAACCTATCCAAGCATATTTTTACTTTGTTTCAAGCTTGTGTAAAAATGAAACCTATCCCGAGCTTAGTCTTTGTTCTTTCTCGTACTCGTAAATACATGAGAATAGGTTACCGAGCTCAGGTATTTGTTCTTTCTCATTCTCGTAAATACATGATAATAGGTTATCGAGCTTAGTATTTGTTCTTTCTCATGCTCGTTAATACATGAGAATATGTTACCGAGTATACTTTTATCACTTTTTCGGACTCGTAAAAGATATACGAAAATGAACTCTTTGGAGTTTCCTTTAATCTCTTTTCAGACTCTCTAAATATGAAAATATTATTGAGCGAGCTTGTCTCCTTTCACACTCATTAAAGGATTTGAAAGGATGTATGTTGAGAGATAGTTTAACCCTTTTTTTATCTCGTCAGACTATCTATGAAAAATGAATACTCTAGTCATTCATGGCTAGAAGAGTTATCCTAGGTATTATTTTATACTTTTTCGGGCTTGGGAGACTAAATTTACGAAAAAGTTAACCTTGGAGTTCTTTTTAAGTGATTTTTAAACTCCCTTAACATGAAAAACCATCGAATTTACTTTGTTTGGACTCGTAAAATTTACATTGAAAGATCCATATGGGACCAAACCACTCCTTCTTAGGGTTAGTTAAAAATACTCTGAAGGATGACCTTATTCTACAAGCATATGTTATCCTCCTCAATATTGTGTAAATATAAAGAGGTACTCACCACAAATGGTTGGGGAAAATTGGGAAGGGAATATGTATTAAATTTGTATTAATTCTATGGCAGCGAGTCATTATTGAACATGACATCCTTTCACTCCTTGTGTCAAGGTTGGGAAATATGCTCGTCTATTATTGATTATACTCCTGTATAAGTTTATACTTTGGTCTGTGATCCTCCTTTTGAGTCAATGCTGCCAAGACAATTATCATGTCATCAATATGTTCAAGAGAAGTTCAACCTTGAAAGCCTTCTATCATGTCGGCCAGTTCTGCAATCCTTAAGCCTTCTATTTCGTCAACCATCTTTGAGTTGGTCCTAAATTAATTTGTTCTCTGATCTACTTCAAATATTTGTACCCATTTCATGTTGTTGATGGGGGATACATGAAGGCCCTCTTGCGATGAATCACTTCCTATCAACTTCAACACATTATCTAGGAAGTTGGTTTAGAAACTTTACAGTACCTTGGGACTTGCATGCCTCAATGGAAAGTTTCCTTTCCTTTGACAACATGTTTTCATCATTGACCTTCGATCGAATTATTCTATGTGTGTTCGACATCATATAATCTATTCACACTCAATAGCATATACTTATGTACCTTAAGGGTCGTTGTCATTATTGGTGGTTCCTTTCGCATTTGTTAATGATTTTCATCATTGAATGGTAATCAGATGGTTTCTACCCTGTTCGACTTCAGCACATCTATTCACATGGTTAGATTCGTACTATGGCATAATAGAGATGAAGACCCTGGATCCTTTTTGTTAGATCCAGGTTGTGATGGAGTATTTTGAGTATGTACTGTTGCATAGATCCACACTGTATGTATTATGGCTATGTTTAAATTTGAGTCTTTATGACATAGATCCACAACGTATTTTTGGTGGTTATGTTCATATTTGATTCATAATGGCATGGATGATTTTAGGGGATAAATTTCTCTCATGGGCTAATTTTCCATGGTTTTTCCAAAAACGAGATTCACTATTTTAAAAATGATTCACCCAAATTCTATAGGATAAAATTATTTTACCTTAAAAATCGCCAACGTTTTATAAAAACTATATAAAATAATTAGAAATTTGAATATTTAAAAAAAAATATCGCCAAACATTTATAGTTGACATATGAAGGATTAGTAATATTTTCCAAGGTTTCTACATTTTAAAATAAATTTCCATCCTTAAAATCATCCTTGCATAAAGGCATGGATGCACGGTGTATTTTGGTGGCCATGACATATCTTACTTGACATGTATCTTTGCATGTCAACACTTATGATTTGAGTCACTTGTATTCTAAGTATGGTAATGCCTACCTCAAAGATGATATATATTACTGTACTATAATTCTTTGTTTGTTGTTGATAGGTTTCTGATCGATGTGTTCCATGTTTCAACACCCACATGAAAAAGTATTTCAACTATCACTCCTTTTCTAAGTTTGTACTTTGGGGGGAATTCTTTTACACATTATTTTCATCACAACTATGACCATTGATGATGTGCACCTATGCTTTTTCATTTGAAGGATTATTTCCTTATGCCTTAATCCATGAAGAAGATGGAAGAAAAACCTTTCTTAGAGAGATGAAACTATGGAAATTTCCTTTAAAAACCCTAATTTATGAAAGTGTCACATGTTGCACCATCGTATCATGTGACACCCTTAAAGTGTCACATGTTGTACCATAGTTTACTGTGACAGTGTAACATGTTTCTAGTTCATAGAGTGCGACATTGTTTGTATGAAGGAAAAAAGAAGAAATTCGATAGGTTTCTAGAATAGAAGCTTCGAGGATGAGGTGTCCTTCGATCAATTTAGATGTCACCCATATTCCTGATTTGGTGAGAGCCTAACCTCTCAACCTAACCTTCTCATCCTTTCCTTTTCAAATATATAAAAGGAAACATCTCTCATGAAGAAAGCTAATCAATCAATCATGAATAATGGTCAATCATGGCTTTAGATTCTACTTTGTTAAGGTGACTTTTGATATGGATGGGATGATATCAAAACTATGGTGTCATAACTCATAGAAGAAAAGGGTGTGTGTTGGAGCAAGGAATCATTGGGAGGGACTTCACAACATCAAGGCTCTGGTTGTAATCTCTTTCGTTATTATTAATACAACAATATATGTTCTCTCCCAAAAATGTTATCCATTTTAGGTTATCTTTGTTGCATTTCTCCTTGATCATTTGCAAAGGTTTTATCAAATTATACTTTTTTTTTTCTTTTTCTCTTGTTGGATTGTGTTTTTTTACAGGTTATCTCCCACAATTCTTAAGCCAGAACTGGAAATTACAACTAGCGACGACAATCGTTGATTAAAAGGTGCGAGCTCTTGCTAGCTAGTATTTTTTATTTCATAAACCTAGGGAAAGTTATATGTTCTATCATGTTTTGTTCTAGTCTTGGTTTATGAGTCTAAGGAGATTGGTATATGTCTGGATAAACCAATTTGTCCTACAAGAATGAGTAAATTGATCACATCTTTCATAATTTCCCTATTTTTTTCTCATCTCATTCAAGAATCATCTAGTTGTGTCTTGTCTTTATTGAGAAAACATGACCGATTTTTTATCATTTCATTCTTTCTTCTTTTTAGGTTTAGCCTTGTTCCACTTTCTTTTATGGTCCACAGGAGCCCCATCCCAATCCATTTGGACGAATGCTATTTTTATTTATTAACAAACTATTAAAGACTATTAGTTTTTGAACTCCCAAGAGAACTACATTGGGGTGTAATTTCAAACATTCCAAAGATACATCTAGACAAATTCTTGGTAGTATGTGATTTCCATTTGATAGAAAATGATTATGTCATGGTTAGAGTATTCTTGCAAACTTTGACAGGATGATCCTATGATTAGTACCTCTCTCTTCCTGCTCAATCGATTTCACCATTTGATGATTTGGAGAACATGTTCCTGACTCTGTATGCACCCCCAGTTGTATACCATACATTTCTCACACAGTTCACTCAAATTCATTTTAAAAAGGGTGAAAGAACCAAAGAATTTAATTTAAGATTTTTCAAAACGTTGAATCAGATTCCAAAAGAGAAACAACCAAATGCTCTTGTTATCTTTGGTTTTTATAAGAACACAATGCCTATGAATGTAAATTATGCCATGAGATCCTCAAGAATAAATAAATTGGATGTAGCTATTCAAAAAGAAATGAAGATAGAGGAATTTATGTTAGAAACAAATGCAGATCCTGAGATAATCCCAGGGAAAGTTCGGAGGCAAATGAACAATCTTACCATATCAAATCTAGGACCGTCAACATCAAGGAATGTCAAAAATCGAGGAGGCTGTGGAGGAATCCTCTAGGGAGTTATCCCTAATGTAAAAAATGATCCAGCCACAACTCAAGAAACAAGGAAAATAATGGAAATATCTCAAATGAATAGAACTATTCGACAGATGCATAAAAAACTAATAAGGATAAGAAGATATAAAACTTTTATTCCTACAAATCAAAATCAAAGAATTCCTATCCAAGAACAAAGAAGTAACCTTGTCGAAGAACATAGAATAAGAAATGATGCCATAAATGAAGAGCACAGGAAAATGCCACCTAGAGTGTTGAACCCTAATGACGTAGTGTTGGAAGAAATATTTGAAGAAGAAAATTTTGAGAATTTTGATCAAGAGGCAAATATCATTCAAGATAAAATTCTTGAATTGGTACATATGGATGAAGGTGAGTCATCCTTTTACATTTTTAACAAACAAGAAGAACCTGACATCTTTCAAGAAAATGTTGTACAAATGAGAGCACGAGTAAACATATTCAAAATAAAATAGGTTTTCAAGAAAGAAAAAGAAAAGACAAAAGAAAATGTTGGAGAGACAACAAAGCAACAAACAATTTCTAATCAGGAAAATAATCCATAATAGATGATCTATAATGTGTTTGCCAATTTGATTAAGTTAAGAATTACTTTCCCTTTCATGGAAGTGGAAAAAATTTCACAACAAAGGGAGAATATTTTAAAGATTCTTGACGAACCAAGCTCTAGAATAGAAACGACTATCACAAATTCCTTGCAACATCAAAATTTTTCATCATTCAAGCCAAGGGGTAAAGTTATGTTGTTTTACATAACTATATAAAATCATGTTGTTGTATTGCATAATTGTTTTGTTGATAGTGGAGCAACCAATAACATCATGCCCTTGTCAGTCATGGACGCACTTGGAATGATATGTATCAAATATTAYGAGACTTGGGAAAGTATTTATGCAATTGATTCAAGAAAGGTCCCAACTTGTAGTGAGATTAAATATTTTTGTGTGTGGATAAATGCAACACCACACATCACAAAAGTCTTTACCATTATAGTGGTGATTTTCCTCCAGCATACAAAGTTATTTTAGGAAGAGACTGGTCTTCAATGATTGGAGGTTATATTATGAACGATGAAAGCTGCATGATCCTTCCTAACAAAGATCGAACAATGGCCAAAGTTCCTAGAGAATCCGGAAAGCTTGTATCTTTCAGGAAGAAATAAAATGATTTAATTAAGAATTACATTGATGTAGGGATTGGAAATTATGTTTTTCTTAGTCCGAAATAGATTATCATTCCAAAGCAAGACGAGTATAATTTTTTTCAAGGATTCTAGAAGATTTCGTTTGATGGCGCCTGCTCCAAATCTGGAAGTGGAGTAGGGATTGTTTTCAAAAGTCCTTAGTCAATTATTTATCCACATGTTATCAGACTGGAGTTCCCTTTTACAAAAAATGAAGTAGAATATGAAGCATTGATACAAGGGAATAATCTTTCATTACATATGAAAGTAGAAGATTTGATAGTAATTGGTGATTCTAAACTATTCATAAATCATATTAAAAAGAAATACATGATCAAAAAAGAAAGGTTGAAGTATTATGAAAAGAGTAATTGAACTTATGGACTCTTTTGATTCATTCATGATCTCTTTCATCCCTAGAAACACAAATCAAAAGGCTATCTAACAGGTGGTTGATACATCCCTTTTTAATCCAGGTGATTTTCAGAGTGAAAATGCATTTCGTGTTAAGATAATTTTCAGGCCCTTAGTACCCGACAATCAAGATTACTTGATTTTTTTTTAAAATGACGAACATGTAACTAATTTTATTACCGATTCAAATGATGCTTATGAAATTCCAAATGATCAAAATCATGTATCTATCTAAAAATATTGTATTGGTTTTGAATCTCTCTTCACGAGAGATGATCAAACAAAACTTCATCATCCAAAGGAAGAGACGTCTGTCAGAAAAGTGCAGGAGACACAAAAAATAAACATTGGAACTCATGACTCTCCCAAATATGTAAATCTTTGTACCAGCTGCACAAAGGAAGAAATCAAGCAATATAATTCCATGTTTAAAGAATTTTAGGATATTTTTTCTTGGGCTTACGATGGTTTAAAAGAATACGATAAGTCCATTTTCCAACACATCATACCCCTTAAAGAAGGAGCGAATCATGTCAAGCCTAAGTTAAGAATAATCAATCTCAAGTTGAAGCCTTTAGTAAAAATTGAAAATGGATAAATTAAAAAAGCCTTGAATAATTGTTCCCATAAGACATTCAAAGTGGCTCTCGAATCCATTAATAGTCAGAAACAAGAGTGGGGAAATTCTCCTTTGTGTCGATTTCATATATTTAAATAAGGCAATAATCAAAGACAATTATCCACTCCCAAATATGGATATGTTGTTACAACAAGTTATTGGTTCGACCTTAATGTCTATGCTTGATGGTTTTTCTCGATACAATCAGGTGTTGGTAGTTGAAGAAGACATACCCAAAATTGCTTTTGTTAAACCGTGGGATACTTATGCTTGTGTTCATATGCATTTTGGGTTAAAGAATACTGGAGCAACTTTCCAAAGAGTAATGGATCATGCCTTTAAAGTTTTCATTGGAAAGTTCATGGCTGACTATCAGGATGATTTGACCATTCACTCAAAGTTTAGATAAGAACATATAAACAATTTGAGGGAAGTTTTTGAGTGTTGCAGATTATATTGTATATCTCTAAATCCAAAGGAATGTATGTTTGTTGTATCGGAGGGAAAACATTTGGGGCACATAGTAAGTAAGGAGGGGATATGTATAGATCTAGAAAGGATTAAGGAAATCATTTATTTGAGTCCCCCAACATCTAAATAAGAATTCCAATATTTCTTTGGAAATATAAAATTTGTACGGAGATTTGTACTTGATTATGAAAACATTGTAAAGCCCATTAATTTGTTGTTTAAAAAATACCAAAAGTTTGAATGGACTCAGGAGATTCAAGCAACATTTAC
>SNQJ01S0113355.1:10282-28420 GCA_010110895.2 Picea sitchensis
CACAACCTCACATGATACTCTATCATGATATGTTCCAATATGAAAAATTATAACACAATATTTAGAAACACTAACATGATATCCCTTTCGCAAGCATGAGACACCATGTGCATTGGGATGTGGTTTAAACTTAAGACAAAACTTCTCAATAACCTGTGTGGATACTAAATTTTATGTGTTGCCACCATCACCATTTAAAGAGAAACATTTACCCCTAATGATACACATAGTCTTGAAAAATGACTTTATTTGGTCTAGCTCATTTTCTTCTACCTAGATTTCTAGATTTGCTAGTGTCTTTATGAACATAAAATTCTCTCCCTACTCTTTCTCAGCTTGTACTTCATCAACATTATCAACAATTATAGAGCCATATGTGCTCTCATCTCCTTGAGCAACATAAGCCTTACTCTCTTTCCTTCTGTTGGTATACAAATTTTTGGACATTCAAAATATTTATGCCTTGGGGTTTGGCATTTGTAGAAAATCAATAGGGATTTTATATCCCCTCTACCTATAAATATTCCTCTCTCTCCAAAGGTTCCTCTACCTGTAAAGGCTTCCTTTCAAATATCTATTAAGAAAAATTGTCACTACCGTCCTCATTCTTGACTCCACTACTTTTTCCTCTTCTAGTCACACCTCTACCTTTAGCTCTTATAGATTTTCCTCTAGTATTTGGTTTCCTTCTTGAAAAACATTCCTCAACCTTTAGAACAAATAGTGATAGGCTTTGCAACTATCCCAATTCTCATTATACTTGCTTCATCTTGAATGGAATACCTTAGGCCATTGATATACCTATCTATAGCCTCATCTTCTTCATCACTATGCCAAGACCTAATGGACAAATTATAAAATTCCTCTATATATTCTTTTACAACCATCTCTTTATGTCTAAGGTTTTGTAATTTCTTACACAAATTTAAAGACTAGTCAAAAGGATAAATTAACCTTTAATTTTATCCGCCATTTTGACCCAAGTATTGATATTCTCTTTTCTTTTCCTCTACCTCTCTAGATACACACTATCCCACTATAAGGATGCATGTCCTTGCAGTTTCATGTAGGCCACCATCTCCCTCTTAAGGTCTTAATGTTTCTCCATATCAAAGAATTTTTCCATGTCCCTTATCCAATCAATTTCCTCTTTTAGGTTCAAGCTTCCTAAATAGATAGGAGTTCCATCTTTAGTTTTCCCTTAAAATATATCAAGGAAATAATAATTATCTTCTCTTGATATTTCAACTTCTTCTTATTGGAACCTCTGAGTCATCTCCACCACCACATCCTAAGATTGTACTATTTCTCCTCTTCTTTCAGTTATTTCAATGGCTTATACCCTATCTTGGATAGGTCTTAATGCCTAGGTGACCTCATTTACAACACCTCCATGCTTCCTTCTACATTTCCAATGCATTCCTAATCCTCTTCTATCAACCATATTGTTGCTCCTATCTCGATTTCATTTCCTTATTCTTCTACCCAATAAAACTACCTTGTTGGATCTGCAAATTCCATTAAGAAGAATTCTACCTATCACTATCCTCAAACCAAAATTGTTCTCTATAGAAAGACACTTATGATTTGATACCAATATTGATGCATCCCTATATCTGTTTCAAAAAAAAACAAAGAAGACTACAAATGGAAAATTTGAAACTTAGGGCACACAACCACAAAATTAAATCAATCACATTAAATTTAAGCTAAACAAACACTATGCACACTTGAAGCCTTAAAAAATTTATTGACAAATTTAAATTAACTATGAAATTGAAATTTATATAGTCTTGATACCTCAAAGAGCTTCAATATTCTTAAAATTTATAAAATCTAGTCTAAGTATCAAATGGGCTTCTACAAACTCATAAAACTTCAAAATTATAAACTTACCCAAGACTTCTTGAACAACTTCTAATTCCTGGCAATTGATGTATTTAGATTTATTTATTCTTCCTACAAATTTCTTTTCCTCCTATGTCATCTTCTTTCTATAGATTTTAACCTTATACTTGTAGAATATTTACCACAAGCAGTTTTTCATTAAAAGAATAGAAAGATACAATGGAAAATGAAGCATTACACAAAGATTTTCCCCTCAGAGCCAAACTAGGAAAACCAACATATTCTATATTCATTCATTGTATTACATTGTTTACAATACAATATACATATGAATGAGGACATCTAAAGCTTAGTAACCCAATGACCAGGATTAGTCAGCAACCCTAATTCCTTAGCCGGAAACAGAAAATCAAATACACCCAAAAACCGTTATTTTAAAAAACCACTAAATACAGTGACACCTAGTGCAAAGATATAACACATGCCTTTCCAGCTCTTTATTTTTTCTTTTGATATGTCATAGCCTCTGTTCTTCTGTAAAATATACTCTATTTTACAAAACTATCTCTTTTACTTTCTTCAATAACAACAACAAATTGAAACCAGTCTCACAAAATTCATTTTTTATAAATGTAATTAACAATTTATAAATAAACTTGGGTGGGATTGTTTCAAAATGATGCCACATTCACCGTTCATATAACTAGGTACACCCTCTTTAATTTTAAATTTAATTAGTACATGGGTCAATAAATTATGGGCATTGGAGAATGGTGGTGGATGATGAAATGCATGCAAAACAACCTAGGGTAGCGAATACCATTGGATTAAGGGTGAAAAAAATCGATGGTTGGGAAAAAATTTATAGACTTAAGTGGGTTGACATAACCATGGGGTCAACATACCCCCACAATCAATGCAAGTTGTCCAATCATGAGCCCCAATCAAATGGTGGAGGTGGATTGTGGAGTTCCTAGTGGGTGGTCTCATCGTATCTCTCCAACCTCCATAATTTATGCAGGTCATTGCATTAACAAGCCTAATCTAGCAATAGAAAATGTTTCCCTACCCTCCTACATCGATTTTAGTCCCCATCTAGTTACTAGTTCTATGGATTAATTTGTGATGCCTCAACCCTCCTAAAAGATGTCAATTTGTGGAAAATAATAATAATAATAATAATAATGGTGGGTGTAAATCATCATCAATATTTGTTTGTTTATAAATATTTATTTTTTATAGTACGATCATGAACCCAACTCTCTAATCATAGACCTTAAACTCTAACTCTAAACTTTGTCATGCACAAATGCCCCATTGAAGAGAAATTTGGTAAACACAAGCACTTGATCTTCGACAAAGATGAAAATATTGATTTTTTTAAAAGAGTTTAAATAATGAATTAAATCTCCTACCAAATAAGGACAATATTGAAGACCTCTATCATGTTTTGTAACAACTCTCTCTACTTCCATTAACAAGTTCCTTATCTAGGTGTTATGTAAAAGGATAATAGAGCGACCAGCCCTTGGTATGATAAAAAATGTAAGATTGCTAGAAAATCCATTAGGGATGTTTTTTAATGAGTCCTTAAGATACAACAAGGTAAATAGAACAAAAACCCTTATTAAAAGGGAAAAAAAATGTGCTATAGATAAATGAGAAGCAAAGAAGCTTTTTGTGCCTATCTAAGCCCCTAGATCTAATTTTTTTTTTTAGCAGGAGGTGTATTATGTCTCATAAAACTAAAGAAAATAATGCTTAACTTAACTTACTTGCAAATCCCTTGATGTTGTGGATAACATTCAAACCATTTCTATTGAGGAATGTTTTTCTATATAATACATAAATTTTTGGGTTAAGAGTCTCGTAAAACGAAAATCTAAGAACATTTAAGGCTACCAAGTAGAAATCTTGAAATTTGGAGGGCTTATCCTCATCCCTCACATCCACAATCTCTTCAATTTTAGTAGTCAGGAAGGGATTCCCTAAATAGGACTCAAAACCTCATTGTACATATTTTTAATGTGGGGATAAAAAAAATCCCTTTAATTATGGGACCATTATGATTTGCCCAATTTTAGCAAGTTATATGGAATTACTTTTGAAAACAAGATGAGAGTCTTGCTAGAAAGCCATGGAAAAGAGCTGGTGTGAGGCCAAATTCAGAGATGTCATTCAACTATGGACCATATTGTTATTCTTAGGATCATTTTGTAATTGTGTGGCAATAATAAAACTAATCTCCTATGTTGTTTAGTCGACTTCAGGAAAACATTTGAAAAAATGTCCATGACTAACCTTTGGAATAGATTAGAGAAACTTAAAGTTCTTTTGAGTTGAGAGTTGCAGCTATAAGGTTGTATGAGAACATTATTTCCAGTTTTAGGAACAGGGGTTGTTAAGGAAGAAATCAGCTAGCGAGGAGGGCTTCTGAGGAAGGTTGTTGCCTATCCTCTACTCTTTTTGACATATACATGACAAGTTAGAGTGTTGTTCGGAAGAAGTAGGTTCCATTGACCTGACTCTAGCTGGTATCTAGTCATCATCTTTCTTGTTTACACTCATGATATGCTCTTATGGCCAGGAGTCCTTATGATTTCAACAAGCAACTAAAAATAAGGATTTTTTCTCTAGTACTGCATGTATGATCATTAACATTGATAAAATGAAGGTTATGATAATTAAATCAAAAAGATCACTTATGCTAATTTTGTGTATGATAAAATGGCTTGGAGGAGGTAACTTCATATGAATATCTCATAATCAATCTTCATCGTAAGCTTAACTAGAACTATAGCATTGAGAAAAGGATAAATGGAGGGGTGAAAGCTTATTGTAGATTGAAAGCAATTATTAATCCATAGAACCTTTAGTATGGGATAAGAAGAAGATCATCTTTGAGACTCCCATCACTCATGTTATCTTATATATGAATATGGTTATGAAGTTTGGGGCTACAACATATCTAGATAAGAATGGATAAAGATAAAGCAAATCCAAAAAGTGTTTTAACTTATAATCTCAAAATTTAGGACAATACATCCTATCCTATCCTCCCCATTAAAAAACATGGCTGTGAATAGGTACCTAATGCACAAGAATATGATAAGCTTAACATGGAGAATACAAGAG
The DNA here is from genome assembly GCA_010110895.2 of Picea sitchensis. Taxonomy (NCBI): domain Eukaryota; kingdom Viridiplantae; phylum Streptophyta; class Pinopsida; order Pinales; family Pinaceae; genus Picea; species Picea sitchensis. The sequence continues at coordinate 15,266 of SNQJ01S0113355.1, forward strand.
GTTTCCTAAGATTACTTTAAACTCTAGTCAAAACCACATGCGACTCAAGGATGGTTGAAATAAAGATGTCAAACTTAAGATTACAAATATTATTACATCTAAATTTAAAGAGAAATTGTGGTGCAATAAATAAATAGAGGATAAAGAAAATTAAGATACCATAAGGAGGTGATCAACCCTAATCTAGAAGATCAAAAGGTATTTCTATGTTTTACTAGAGGGAAAGAAAAACAACATTGCTAAAATAAGAGAAGAAACTCTCACTAGCTCTATAGTTAAACAAGGTGTTGGACAATCCCTAAAATGTCATGGGTTGAAAAGAATTTGTCATATTTTTGACACTAAGGGGTTGAAGATGAAAAAGCACTTTTTATTAAAATGTCTTAAGTATGTCCACATTAGAATATTTGTTATAAGAACCTTGCTAATCTTTTAACATATCAAAACTATGGTGATTTAAGCATGCTTCTCTTAGAGTTTTAGAATGAAAAATAAAATTCTAAAACAAACCAAGTAACTCCTTTCTTAAGGTTCAATAAACCAAATTTGGTGTCAATATAAACATTAACCATCATCATCAAAAACTTAAAATTAAAGGGTATTTTATAATTTAAGAAAAGTGTATATATTAAATTTTAAGTGTACAATAATAATAAAGAGTATTGAATCTATTCATTTTCTTGTAAAAATAACAATTTATAATTTAAATTACGATTTGATAAAAAAATATTAATCAAATTTCTAATAAAATTAAAATTAAAAAAAATTATATTATTAATATTTTTAAATATAAACTCTTTCTAAAAGTTTGAACACAATTTATATCAAAATATCAACCAGTATCATGACAAGCTCTCTTAAAATCTACACTCTCAAAATTATCTATAAAATAAAAGATTACTTGATCGAATTCATAGATTTATAAACGGATAAAAATTAAAATTAAATTAATATTGTTAGGGTACTAAGTCAAGGACATATCCTATAATCTACAATTATTTAATTTTAGAAAAGGACAAAAATAAAATAAAATTACTTGATGAATTTATAGATTTATAAAAGGATAAAAATTTAAATCCCTAATGGATCAGATCCCTAAATCTTCTGCTAAGGGGAACGAATCATCCATTTCTTGTCACGGAAATCTGTGGCATGACGACTTCATATAATTTCTGATCGATGGAGTACTAAAATTATTAAGCTGGTAGATTTGATCAGTTGATCAGTTGAGCTCTGATTGTTCATCATTTCTTTTCTGCCGGTTTATAGAATGTTTTGGTTTTCGTTTTGTTTTCAGGTCTGTAATTAGGAACAATACCCATCCCGGGATCAAACTATAAACAGTGCTTCATCCCTTCGATAAGCTTTTCAAAGCGTTCACAGTAGAGTTTATATTGTAGCTATTTTCAGCCTGTTCACAGTAGAGTTTATGATGTAGCTATGTACAGTGACCGCTGAAAAGCTTATCGAAGGGATCAAGCATTTATTTTTCAGTGACATGGAATATGAGGATGTCTATGAATTGCTCGTCATTTTCAACCTGAAATAAAAGTAGCTCTCGATAATATTTACAGGTTAGTCAGCATTCCTGCTTACATTAAATTAATTTGCGTACCTTTTTTACACAGATCTAGTAGCTTATTAAGTGGATGGATTTATTTTTGCAACTTTTTCTGTAGTTTTATTTGATTGATAACGATGATATGTTTATATACTAAACCAATTACTTTCAGATTGTTGGAATTTTGTATTTACCAATGAAAATGGTCTGTATTTTTACTATAAATTTCAAGAATGATTTTTTAATATTTTATTTTGTCTCTGCACTCCGCATTAAAACAACGAGAAATCCTGAGAACTACACAGATGAAGACCTGATCATGATCAAGATTGCAGTTAATGGTTGGAGCGCCATATTAAATTCACCTGTTCGGATGTCGAAGATCCCATTTGTGAAGCTCTCATTCTGTACCATGCTATTCCCGGGAAATCAGGTGGTTAGGAGGAGATGAAGAGAGTTTACAGATTGGATATCAAGAGGGATCCTAATGTGCCTGTGCAACTATGGACTACCGGATTCAGATACAGCTAAATCAGCCAAATCTGGTATCACTTTAGGTTGAATATCAGCCCAAAACGTCTAGAATTCGCGAAATTGGACTTCAATGTTGTCTACTGTGCACACCAGAAAGAGGTACAGCTTATCTCAAGGTGGTATTTCATATTTTTTTAAAAAGATTGATTGATTTCCATGATTTGAGATGAAATTTTCCTCTGTATAGGTAGTGTATGGGTGGGGAGAACTTTATGTTGAGCAATTTGGAACGGATGTTACTAGACTACTATAAAGAAACCAGTCAACCAATATCCAGCTCACATATCTAACAAGTCGCCGTTAAAAGTGAAAACAGTGTTCAAACCGATTGTCATCTAAGACTACGAGCTTGATAAGACTTGAAAAACAAACACTGAGGATCTAGACACCTGGCAGATAGCCTATCCATGTGGCTCGGAGGTCCTCTGTCCAAGGCTCTTCTTCAATATACGTCGGCTGGTCTTCCCATTGCCTTTCCCCTTCCTCGTCGGCGTTACTCCCTTGCTCATCCTTCTCCCATTCCACTATTGTTGGTCGATGCACCCTATTCAGACCTTCACCTGTAGCAGCAACAACTGCTTCCACTGGAGTAGGTTCGACCTGGCCCAAGGAGAGCTCTGCATGCATGGAAGAGAGGATATGAAGAAAGCTCACCACGTTTTATTCTGTGGCTTGCAGGCGATACTTAAGGTCCACCACCTCCTTCCTGAGCTCAAAAAACCAAGTCGTACAGTATGACCAGTCGGTCCCTGAAGTGCGCATTGTCAAAGAGGTCCGTGGGATGGAGGCCCGCCCACTTAGGCTAGCCGTGTGTGGGTGGTTCGCCGCTCAGGTTGCTCGAAGGACTAAGGATTGGTGTTGGGGCAGAGGAATTCACCAAGGGGTCTTGAAGGTGCCATAGGAGTGAAACCGGCGACCGAGGGATTATGGCCAAAGAGTTGAAATGCGCGCTCTGCGAAACTGGCGAGGAAACAACGGTAAACTCAGACTAAAGACAGGGGGAAGAAGAGAACAAATGGAGGCGGTCGGAGGCATGACCGAGGGTTGGCGGGGCTTGAGGAGAGCCCCTCCTGCGGCCTCCCCTTGAATTAGGAAGTCATTATGTGCGCAGTGAGACTGGCAGGGGGGACAAATGGCACCCGATGCAAGAGAGTGGTAGTGACGACAACAACCCAGAGGAGATGAGCAGAGTCCACCCTATACCTGGGAGGAGCCACATGAACCAGCAGAGGCGGGGATGGATAGCAAACATAATAAGCCAAGCATTCAAAAATGCATTTCCGGTAGGTGGGGTGCATAATGCTCCCCGCTAACGCGTAGTAATGGGCAATTAAACGCGAGTGGTGGCTGCTACTGCATGAGCCCATCACATGGCTCCGTGGTGCAGCGGCTTGTGCCTACTCCCGTCCCTTGCCACGAGGACCTTTTCAGCCATTCCGGCCATTCCTCCATGTCCATCCCTCCGGTCCATCCGTCCATTCCATTCCATTCCTCCGTCCTTCGGTCTCCCTTCCTTCCTTCCTTCCATCCTCCTCCATCCATCCATTCCTTCCTTCATCCATCCATCCATCCATCCTTTCCTTCCGTCCGTCCTCCACTGTCCTTTCCTTTCCATCCATTCCATCCATCCATCCATCCATTCCATTCCATCCATCCTTCCATCCATTCCTGTCCTTTCCTTCCTCCTGTCCATCTTCCATCCGTCCATCGTCCATCCCAGGGTCATCCATCCGACCATCATCCCTCCGTCAGCCATCCATCCATCCATCCATTTCTTTCATTTCCTTCCATTTCCATCCATTCCATCCATCCATTCCATCCATTCCATCCATCCATTCGGTCCCTTCATCCTTTCCATCCATTCCTTCCGTCCACTCCTTCCATCCTCCGGTCCATTCCATTCATCCATTCCTTTCCATCCGTCCATCCATCCTCTTCCTTCCATTCCTCCACTCCATTCCATCCATTCCATCCATTCCATCCATTCCATCCATCCTTTCCATTTCCTCCATCCACTCCATCCGTCCTCCTTTCCTTCCATCCTTTCCATTCCATCCGGTCCTTCCACTCCTCCATCCAATCCGTCCATTCCATCCTCCATCCATCCATCCTTTCCTCCGCCTCCATTCCTCCATTCCTCTTTCCTCCGATCGAGCAAAATTCCCCATGTGAGTCTTGCATGCCCGGAAAATATGAGAACTAGTTTTCCACAGTCTTTCAACCAAGACAAACGACGTAGAATTAGTTCACACTAACCTATGTGGACAAATGCAAGCGAGTCCAGTAGGTGGTAGTTTTTTACTTTCTAGCGTTTATTGATGATTTCAGCGAGGGAAACTATGGATCTATTTTCTGGAGACTTACAAGTGCGAGCATTTACAAAATTCAAAGAATTCAAAGCGGAAAGCAGTGGCAAATTTCTCAAGAATTACTTTCGGGTCGGATGGAGGAGGAATACAACTCGGAGAGTTTGCAAATTCTGATATAAAGTCATCATCATCTGAGAAACAACAACAAGGGTATACTCAAAGCGAGTCGTTGGCCCGAAAAGAAAAAACGAGACCATCATGAATATGGCAGAACACTTCTCAAAGAGAAAATGTTGTCAAACTTTTTGGGCTGAAGCAATAGCGTACTCAGTTTATCTTTTGAACAAATCCTCAACCTCGGGTCTCTGGATGAAAGTTCCCAGCGAAGCATGTAGGTGGGACAAAGCTCAATGTAGCTCATCTAGGACATTTGGATGCATAGCATATGCACACATACCTTCCAGAATTAAGGAAGAATCTTGGCTTGTGGTAAGAAAAATGCATTTTCAGCGGATACAGTGAAAACATCTAAAGCCTACGGGCTTTACAATCCAATCACCAAGAAATTAATTCTGTTGAGGAGATGTACAATTTTGGAAAACCAATTTTAGATGATTGAGGAAAATCAGCAAGTGGACGGTCAAAATCCATTGCTACCAAGTTATGAAAACACAGAAAATTCAGAAAAACAAGTACCACAAACTTCTCTTCCAAGACTACGAATTTTCAAGGACCTTGAGGATAACTCCGCGAGGATAACTCAACTTCCGTGATCATTCAGACAAAATGGAGAACTTGAATGTTAGGAGAAATCCATCAATAGTTGGATGATTTTGAGCAACATAACTTGTTTGTTTTAATGTCATGTCAGCCTACATTTTTAAGGAAGCAACTAAGGAGCCACATTGGGTTCAAGCCATGAACCAAGAAATTGACTCCATTGAGAAGAACAAGACATGGGATCTGTTGATTTTCCAAGACACAAAAGGTATTGGTGTCAAGTGGGTTTACAAAACTAAACTCATGAAAAGGGACAAATTGAAAGCACAAAGAAAGATTTGTTTCCAAAGGATTCTCACAACAAATAGGTATTGATTATGGTCAAACTTTTTCACCTGTAGCAAGATTAGACCTTGTAAAGGAATTTATTGGACATATGACACAACACAAATGGCAAGTATACAAATGGATTTCAGTGGCATTCCTAAATGGTTTTTAGAAGAAAAGTTTATGTCAATCAACCACACGGATTTGAAGTCCAAGAGCACACAACCAAGATGTCGGTTTGACCTTGTATGGTTTAAAGTAAAGGCAAGTGTACTTTTGATCAAAAGTGAAAGCGTCGTGTAGAGTCAAAATGAACCAACACTTTTATACCATGGTCGACGCGATTAAAATACTATTTAATATGTTTATATGTTGATGACATGATTTACAGGAAATCTAGAGCTAACAGTTTTCAAGCATGCCATGCAATCTAATTTGAAATATGAATCTGGCATCATGAAGGCCTTTTTAGGCATTGGTTCATCAATCGATAGGTATTTTTATGCAATCATTGAAAGTATCACGGCAAACATTCTCAAAGGTTTAGCATGGAAGAGTGTGTAATCAATGAAACTCCCACATTGGTACAAAATTAAGCAGAAGATGAAGTTCCTACGTGGATCTACTCTCTACAAAGGTTTAATTCGATTTTGTTGTATCTTACACGGCAACTAGGCGGACATCATGTATCTGGTCCGACCTTGTTTCGATTCATGGAATCGCAAGGATTCACCAGCGTAAAATGGCAAAACGAATTTTTGAGATATGTAGCGGGAACACTACATTTTGGTTTATGGTACACTACATCTGATTATGAAATCAACTACAGTTACGGATAGTGACTTCTGCCGGGCAGCCTAGATAGCGGGGAAAAGCACATGGGATATGTTTTTCAATGCGAACCCTAATTTTCATGGGCATCGAAGAAGCAACCAATGGTATCAATATCTTAGCGAGCTGAGTATGTATTTGCTACCTCGGCTTCATGTCAGTATGTGGATGAAGATTATTAACGGACATGTCACAAATAAAGAAAGGATCAACTCCTATCTTACGTGACAACCACATCAGCAATTGCATTATCCAAGAACCCGGTGTTCCACAAGAAAAGTAAACATTGACACTCGTTTTCATTTCATGCGCGAGCTAGTCAATAATGGTGACATTACTACAATTTGTGGTTCTCGAGATCAACTGGCTGATATCTTCACCAAGCCACAAGGAAAGTCAGTTTCTGATTTTCAGAGACAACGCAGGCATAATCATTGTTGTTGTTTGTAACTGTTGAGTCTAAGAGGAGTGTTAAATATATTGTACCCTCTTGATATGACCCATTTTACTACCGGCTATCTTGGGTGATTGTACTTTCTAATTTGTCTTGCTTGAGCATATATAAACTCATCTATTTCCTATTGTTTGAGATGCTTCAGTTTTGTTCTGTACTTCTCCATACATTTCAATATCTTGTTCTATTCTCTTCTCTGCATTTCTCTTTGCTTCACAATTTATTACATACACATCGAGAAAGGTATTAAATAATATTAATTTGTATTACATAAATTTGTATTAATATTAATTTGTATTAAATAATATTTGTATTACATACACATCGATAAAGTTCTATCTGCTCTAGGTCTGTCCAAGAAACAAGAACGTTGTTCAACTATTAAAAGCAGGAGTAAATGGCGATCTCCTGAGAATATATTCAAATTTGTATATCTGTAAACATGGTAAAAAGTGCAGTATATAAAAATATTAGACATAAGAGTTCAAAGGGTCTAAGCTTTGAACATCATTTAGAGTTACTAACAACTATGAGCATGAGTTACTAACAACTATAAGCTTGTCCCAGTGTCCTCCTTCCTTATCATTCAAAAGCCCTTCAGCGTCCTCTGCAAACATGATGTTGATGGCTCTCTTGAGATCAGTATTGGTGTTTTGTCAGTGGACAGTTTTCTGGGTTCTGCGTTCGCATCATCTTTTTTTTCCGTCTATCATCGTGGCTAAAGCAATGAATTCCTTCATTCCCCAAAAGAGACTTACAATTACGGCTTAGCGGGGTATGCGCTTCTTAAGGGCAGTGAGAATAGGAGTTGAGAATGAAACTCCTTTAATGCTGTTTCAATGTTGTTTTTTGACTCTTGCCCTTACTTTAATCTCCATCTTTTTTACCCTTAATATGGTATCTTTTACCCGGAAGAGACTTACAGTTCTGGCAAGCAAAATTTGTCTTCTTCTTAAGGGCCAGAGTTTAGAATGGAGTTTGAGAGTTAAACTCACTGTCCATAATCTCTTCAATTTTCTAGTCAAGTAGGAATTCCCATGTGGACAAGCCTCATTGTACCTATTTTAACAGGGATAAAAATCCCTCTAATTATGGGGAATTTATAGTTTTCCCCTTTTAGCCAGAAGTTATATGGAATTTATTTTGAAAACAAAGATGGGAATGCTGAAAGCCATGGAAAAGAGCTAAATGTTAGGTATTAGAATTGGGAGATGTCATTCAACTATGGACCATATTGTTACTTTAGGATCATTTTGTAATTGTGTGGCAATAATAAAACTAATCTCCTATGTTGTTTAGTTGACTTGAGGAAAACATTTGACACAATGTCCATGACTAACCTATGGAATAGATTAGAAGAGACAAAAGTTCCTTTTTGAGTTGAGAGTTGTCATGATAAGGTTGTACATGAACATTATTTCCAAGTTTAGGAACAGTAAGGGCTAGTTGAAAGAAATCAATTATGAGAGGAGCTACTCCTCTACAGAAGGTTGTTGCCTATCCTCTACTCTTTTTGACATATACATGACAAGTTAGAGTGTTGTTTGGAAAAAAGTAGGTTGCATTGACCTGATTGTAGCTGGTATCTACTCATCATCCTTCATCTTTACATTCATGATATGTTCTTATGGAAAGAGTCCTTATGATCTCATCAACTAAAATAAGGATTTTTTTTTTTCTAGTACATGTATGATCATTAACATTGATAAAATGAAGGTAATAATTAAATCCAAAAGATCACTTATGTTAATTTTGTGTATGACAAAAATAGCTTGGAGGAGGTAACTTCATATGAATATCATAATCAATCTTCATCACTAGCTTAACTAGAACTATAGCATTGAGAAAGGATTAAATGGAGGGTGGAAACTTATTATGGAATTGAAAACAATTGACCAATCACCCGAACCCTTAGCTATGGGATGAAAGAACTCCTCTTGAGACTCGAGTCACTCATGTTGTTTTATATGGTTGTTATGAAGTTTGGGGCTACAACATATCTATATAAGCATGGATAAAGATAAAGCAAATCCAAAGGTGTTTTAGAACTTATAAACTCAAAATTAAATACAACACATCCTATCCTATCCTCCCCATAAAACATGAACGTGAATAGGTACCACAATGCCTGAGAATATGATAAACAACATGGAAGACGAGGCCTCTAAGAATGATTTAAACTCTAGTCAAAACCACATGCGACTCAAGCATGGTTGAAATAAAGATGTCAAACTTAAGATTAAAAATATTATTACATCTAAATTTAAAAAGAAATTGTGGTGCAATAATTAAATAGAGGATACGAAAATTAAGATGCTATGGGAGGTGTCATCCCTAATCCTAGAGATCAAAGGAGAGTATTTCTATGTTTTTACTAGGGGAAAGAAAAAACTCAACATTGCTAAAATAAGAAGAAACTCTCACTAAATCCATAGTTAAACAAGGTGTTGGACAATTCCTAAAATGTCATGGGTTGAAAGAATTTGTCATATTTTTAAAACTAAGGGGGTTGAAGATGAAAAACACTTTTCTTAAAATGTCTTAAAGGTACACCCACATTAGAATATTTGTTATAAGAACCTTGATAATCTTTTAACATATCAAAACTATGGTGATTTAAAGAAGCTTATCTTAAAGTTTTTAAAATGAAAAAGTAAAATTCTAAAACAAACCAAGTAACTCCTTTCTTAACGTCCAATAAACCAAATTTCGTCTCAATATAGACATTAACCATCATCATTAAAACTTAAAATTAAAAAGGTTATTTTAATTTAAAGAAAATTGTATATATTAATAAATAGTGTTGAATCTATTCATTTTCTTATTAAAGAGAGGAGGAATTTTGTAATTCAAAATTACAATTTTGATAAAAAAATATTAATCAAAATTTCTAATTTAAAAAAAAACATTTATAATTTTAAATTATAATTAAAAAAATTATATTATTAATATTTTTAAATATAAACTCTTTCTAAAAGTTTAAACACAGTTTATATCCAAAAATATCAACAAGCATCATGACAAATTCTCTTAAAATCTACACTCTCAAAATTATCTAATTTTTAGAAAGGATAAAAAAATAAAAATAAAAGATTATTTGATCAAATTCATGAATTTATAAAAAGAAAAAAGAATTAAGACAAAGGCCGTCTACACTCTCAAAATTATCTAATTTCTAGAAAGGATAAAAAATAAAGTAAAGATTATATAGAATTCATATATTTATACGAGGGATATAAAAGAAAAAAAATATTGTTGGGACATGCAAAGACCTTATCCTATAATCTACACTCTCAAAATTATCTAATTTCTAGAAAGAATAAAAATGAAATAAAGATTCTTGATCGAGATTCATGGATTTATTAAAGGATAAAAATTTAAAAAAATTAATATTGTTGGGAACTAAGTGAAGGACATATTTATCTAATTTCTAAAAAGAATAAAAAAATAAAATAAAAGATTACTTGATCGAATTCATAGATTTATAAAAGGATAAAAATTTAAAAAAAATTAATATTGTTGGGAACTAAGTCAAGGACATATCCCAGAATCTATACTCTCAAAATTATCTAATTTCTAGAAAGGATAAAAAAATAAAATAAAAGATTACTCGATCCAATTCATAGATTTATAAAAGAATAAAAATAAAAATAAAAATAAAAATAAAAATAAAAAATAAAAGATTACCAGATCGAATTCATAGATTTATAAAAAGATAAAAATAAAAAAAAAATTAATATTGTTGGGACTAAGTCAATGACATATCCTATAATATTGTAGTTGTATGTTTAATATTGTTGTTGTATGTTTATTAGTTTACAATGGTTTCATGGATTTTGATCATGGATTTGCGTGGATTGTCATTCAAGCAAGAATACTCAGGTATTTTTTTCATAGATCAGAATATCCATGGATGAAACCTACAGACCTCATTTACCAAGTTCAAAACAGTTAACCACATAGTGGTGTCTTAATTTATTTTTTGAATCATCCTAAATAGACTTGAATTCTCTAAAATAATGGGTTAGATCCCTAAATCTTCTGCTAAGGGGAACGAATCTTCCATTTCTTGTCACGGAAATCTGTGGCAGGATGACTTCATATAATTTCTGAACTCGCTCGATGGGGTACTAAATGATAAATTGAGAAGCAAAGAGAAATGCAGAGAGAAATAATAGAACAGTATGAAGAAATGTATGAAGAAATACTGAGCTTCGTTACAATGCAAGATGGTTGAGCTAAATAGACTCAAGAAAGACAAAAATAGAAAGTACAACTGTCCAGTACAGCTAGCAGTGTACAGTCAGACTGTTGAGGTTACATTATGTTTAACACTCCCTCTTAAACTCAATAGTTACAATCATCAGCACTCACTATGGCTAAGTGTTGTCTCTGAAAATCAAAAACTGACTTTCCTAGTGGCTTTGTGAAGATATCAGTAAGCTGATCTTGAGAACCACAAAATTGTAGTGCAATATCCCCATTATTGACTAGCTCGCTTATGAAATGAAACCGAGTGTCAATGTGTTTACTTTTCTTGTGAAACACATGGTTCTTGGATAAAACAATTGTTGATGTATTGTCACAGAAAATAAAAGTTGGATCATTTTCTATATGTGACATATCCCTCAATATTCTTCTCAGCCATATAGCTTGACATGAAGCTGAGGTAGCAGCTACATACTCTGCCTCTGCAGAAGATATTGATACAATTGGCTGCTTCTCTGATGCCCATGAAATCAGGTTCGTGCCCAATTGAAAAACATATTCTGATGTGCTTTTCCTGTCATCTAGGCTGCCTGCAAAGTCAGTATCTGTGTAACCAGAGAGTTGATTACTATCAGATTTACTGTACCATAAACCGAAAATTATTGTTCCTGCTACATATCTCAAAATTCGTTTTGCCATTTTCCAATGCGAATCTTTTGGTGATTCCATGAATCTCGAAACAAGACTGGCTGCATACATAATGTGAGGCCTAGTTGCTGTAAGATACAACAAATTGCCTACTAAAATTTTGTATAAAGTAGAGTCCATTGTAGGACCTTCATCATTCTTGCTCAACTTTGTGCCTAAAGGTATGGGAGTTTCTACTGAATTGCATCCTTCCATGCGAAATCTTTTGATGATGTTTGCTGCATACTTTTGCTGACAGACAAAAATTCCTTTGGATGATTGATTAACCTCAATCCCTAAAAAATATTTCATTATGCCAGGATCTATCATCTCAAACTCAGATTGCATGGCATGTTTGAAATCTGTTAACTCAAGATTTCCTGTGTAGATCATGTCATCAACATATAAAGATACAATTATAATTTTACCGTTCTTATCTGTTTTGGTGTAGAGAGTTGGCTCATTTTGATTTCTGTTGAAACTACTTTTGATTAGATAAGTGACAATTCTGTTGTACCAAGCTCTTGGAGCTTGCTTTAAGCCATACAAGGCTTTCTTCAACCGATACACTTTGACTGGTGGCTCTTTGACTTCAAATCCAGATGGTTGATCGACATAAACTTCTCCTTCTAAGAAACCATTGAAGAATGCTGACTTGACATATATCTGGTATACTTGCCATTTGTGTTGTGCTACTATGGCCAATAGAGTCCTTACAGTGTCTAATATTGCTACTGGAGAAAAATTTTCACCATAATCAGTACTTGGTTGTTGTGAGAATCCTTTGGCAACAAGTCTTGCCTTGTGTTTTTCAATCTGCCCTTTTTCATTGAGTTTAGTTTTGTAAACCCACTTGACACCAATAGTCTGCTTGTGTCTTAACAGATCAACAAGATTCCATGTCTTGTTCTTCTCAATGGGTTCAATTTCTTGGTTCATGGCTTGAACCCAATGTGGATCCTTAGCTGCTTCCTTAAAGGATGTAAGTTGACATGACATTAAAGCAAAAAGATTGTATTGCTCAAAGTCATCCAACTACTGATGGATTTCTCTCAAACTTCGAGTTCTCTGATTCTGTGGTTCAGAGAATGATTCTCTGCTAGAAGTTGAGCTATCCTGTGAGTGGTCAGGTTGTCTTTGTACTTGCAATCTTGGAAGAATATTTTGAGGTACTTGCTGTTCTGAATTTTTTGTGTTTTGAGAACTCGACAGCAATGGATTTTGACTGTCCACTTGTTGATTTTCTAAATCATTCCAGAATTGATTTTCCAGAAATTGTACATCTCTGCTGAGAATTAATTTCTTGGTGATGGGATTGTAAAGCCTATAAGCTTTATATGTTTCACTATAACCAGTGAAAATACATTTCTCACTTTTATCATCAAGTTTCTTCCTTAATTTTGAAGGTATGTGAGCATATGCTATGCATCCAAATGTCCTTAGATGCACTACATTAAGCTTTGTTCCACTCCATGCTTCTTGGGGAACTTTCATCTTCAGACTTGTGGTTGGTGATCTATTGA
>SNQJ01S0113356.1:4583-33003 GCA_010110895.2 Picea sitchensis
ATGATGGAAACAAAGATGATATTGGTCCTATGTTTGTATAAAGAAGTATGTTGTATATGAGTAAATGATGATCTAAGCCGTGAAGAGGCATGTTGTATGTACTTGAGTCAATGTTGATGTAAGCCGTGAAGAGGCAAGTGTACCCCCATAATTTGTATGTTGAAGGTTTGTGGTTAGCTAGAAACCATTTGATGTAATGTGTTGTTTGTGGTAAGCAAAAACCACTTGTGATGACAGAGGAGGGTTAGTGATAAGCCAAAAATCACTTTTTGTAATGGTTGAGGGTAACCCACCAAAACCCATGATGTATGGGTGAGCCAAAGCATACCCAAGATGATGATGCAAGGGGAGTAACAGGTATGGGTATGAAGAATTGTTACTGAACCATGTACGAGAAAGAGTTTACTATAAAACCGACGGATGACCCATGTATTCTGGTGGATGGTAACTTTTTTATATGGACTTCAACAAATATGTTTTTTATACTATGCAGGTACAAGAAGTAGATTGAAGCTGCAAAATGAAGAAGACCAAAGACAGAAGATGAAGACAAAGCATAGTAAGATGTTGAAGATTGGACCAATTCAAAGATCAGTTGAAGAGATCACAAGTATTCATTAAGGGGGGAGTATGAAGGAATAATTCATACTTGTGATATATGAATATTGTCTAATGTATATGAGTGCACAAATGTAATGAAGTAGACCAAGCTTAATGTCTACGTATGAGTGAAAGATGAGGATAAGGAGAGATATTAGGTACGAGGATCTTAGGAATTGAGTTGAGAGATTTAAGTAGATATTGTGGAGATGGTTATGGATATGATGTGATCTAATTACCTAATTAAGGCTTAGTAGTTAAGGTCACCTATGGTTATATAAAGAGACCATTTGTACAATAGAATGTACACATGAGAATGTTATAATGTAATATAGATTTTCCCCTTTGGGGGTTTCTTGAGTATAATTCTTGTTGTCCCTTGTTTTCATATATTAGTTGTTGGCTATTAAATCCAACAACTTCACCATCTCCAAGGTATCTTAGACCATACTCCACTATGCCCCTCAAGTATCTCAGCACATGTTTTGCTTCTACCCAATGCTCCTGCCTTGGCTCCACCATGAATTAGCTCAAGATGTTCATTGCAAAACATATATTTGGCCTAATGTTGACCAAATACATCAAAAAACCTATTAGCTGCTTCTATAACATAGGGTCCACCAACTATAAATATGAAGTTGTCACCTTCTTCAAATTAGTGATCATGGTGTGGCCATAGGTTTGTAGTCCTTCCTCCAAAACCTCTTTAGGATCTCAATTGCATACTTACCCCGCCCAAGGAATATCTGCCTGACATTTGCCAAACCTCTAAACCTAAGAAGTAATGCATCGTGTCAATGTCCTTCATCTGAAACAAAACTTCCATATCTGCTTTTCACATTGCAATGAGATTCTCTAAACCTGTAAGAAACATGTCATCTACATACAACACTGAAACAAGTAGATCAGTCCCAACAAATATATAATATAACTTAGGATTTGCTTCGCTTTTGGTGAAGTCCATACTTTGCAAATATTGATCTATCCTGAAATACCATGCTCTCAATGCCTACTTGAGTCCATACAAGGCCTTCTTAAACTTGCAAACATGGGACTCCTTCCCATTTACCTCAAGGCCTTGAGACTGGTCTATGTACACTTCTTCCTCAATGATCCATTTGAGGAAAGTTGTCTTTACATCCATCTGATGTATCCTCCATCCCATAAATGAAACTAAAGACATAATAGATCTAATGGAAGTGTATTTGGTGATTGGAGCAAAAGTCTCCTTGTAGTCCACTCCCTCTCTTTGGGAGAAACCTATCACCACAAACCTCGCTTTGGACTTCTCAATGTTGCCATCTATCACATTCTTAATCTTGTAGAGCCATTTGGAACTCATTACTGACTTCCTCCTTGGTCTTGGCACCATGTCCAACACATCATTCTTCGTGATGGAGGTGTACTCCTCCACCATGGCATCCCGCCACACAAGCTGGTTCGTTGCCTCCTAAAAGCCGGTAGGCTCAGAATCTATGATGTTGCTCACCAATGCCATGTAGTTTGGAAATTTCTTTGAAGGTTTGCTCTCTATAAATGTGCTCCTAAGAGTCTCAACATACTCATGAGAATCCCTCAATGTCCGAGTGAACCATCGAGGTCTCCTGACAGAATTGGAAGGTGCCAATGTCTCCTCCTACTCACTTGAAGCCCGTTGTCCTATGCTAGAAACCATTGGTGTCTATGGTGACCTTGGCTCAACCTTCAAAGCTTCCTACTACTCATCGTCTCTTACTAGAATATGCTCATGGGACTTCATGGATGCAAGGTCGTCCTCAAACTTTACATCCCTACTTGCTATTGTATTCCTCTATTATGGAATATAGACCTTGTAGGTCTTGGAATTCTCACTGTAACCTATAGATAAATCCTTCCTGTTTGAGGGCTCCAACTTGGTCCTCTTCTCTACCGGTATATGAATATAAATTGGACAACCAAAGATGTGGAAATGACTCACCTCTAAATTCAAACTAGTGAATGCCTCCTCAGGTGTCTTGTCCTCCAAGATCCTGTGAGGACACCTATTGTAGATGTAAATTGTTGTGTTGCATGCTTCTGCCCAAAGAAACATCGACAAGTCTTGGTCATGAATCATGGCTTTAGTAGCCCCTATAATGGGTTGATTCTTCCGCTTTGCAACCCCATTCTACTGTGGGTTGTATGGAACAATCAACTCCCTCTTGATCCTTGCTTGCTTGCATAAAACCTCAAACTTCTTGGATGTAAACTCACCCGCATTATTCGATCACAAGACCTTGATCTTCTTCCCTGTCTGGTTCTCCACTAAAGCTTTGAACTCTTGAAACCTGCTAAAGACTTTGTCTCTGGTCTTTAAGAAGTAGATCCATGTCTTGTGAGAGAAGTCATCAATAAAGGAAACATAGTACATGCTTCCTAAGATTGATGCAACTAACATCAGTCCACAAACATTTGAATGTACTAGGTCTAGAATCTCCTTAGACCTATGCTCGTTACTTGAGAAAGAAACCTTGGCATGCTTGCCAATTGTGCACCCTTTGCATACTCCTGTTGTGATGTCCCATCCCCAAGATTAGGCCAGCAGGGAGTGACTTAGTAGTCTATACGTTCCCGTAGACTATAGTCAGGCACAAACAGGGAACCAAATGGAAATAAGGAGGAATTAAGGCTAAGCGATAAATTAAAGCCTAATTACTTAGGAAAAATCATGAAGCCTAAGTCCAGCAGAAGAATTAGAGCGAGGTGATAAAGGTGACTTAATGGACAAATATTTCGCATAGGAGAAGGGCGCCTAGGTTAAGTGATGTCAGCAAAGAATTAGGTGAAGGTATATAGAGGAATTTGACCTAATTCCTCATTATGCATGTTATGATTTGATGTTTGAGAGCTTCCGGAGGAGGAAGAGAGCCGACCTTGTTGTTTTGTGGATTTACGGAGGAAACCACCACCCTTATCGTTTTCGGTGTTGGAAGACACACCTAGCCTATCGGAGATACCATCTGATATTTCATCGTACTTTTCAGGAGCATTCAGTGAGGAGGGCGCAGCTTGTAAGGAGAAGCAAACTATTAGAGATTCCCGCGGATCTGCCTGATGGAGCCGTGGTCACGATTAGAGAGATCCATTCCGACTCAGTGGAATTGCCCGAGCTTCCATTGAGCCAGTTTTCATCAGATTCGACGGTGGAATCTTGCAGAACAACCCATACAGCTGTTTAGAGCATGCATTCCGTACAGGTATTTGGCTTTGCATGCGGGGGTTCCCCAGCGAGATCGGCCAAATCCTTCCAACCCATTTGACTCCGGGACGAGACGATCATTTTGAGATACATGGCGTGATTCGGCGATTGGGAATCATTTAGAGCATTTAGTGCCCAAGGAGGGGCACAAAGCCCCCAAGGGTCCGGATCTAGTGCCGTAGAGGTGTGTTTTGGTTTTCGTCAGACATTATTTCCAGTGATGAGGCCAGGGCGCATTGATTGGGCAGTTTTGAGGACGATACGTGATTGGAGTTTTGAGATCGAGTTTTCAGCTGATAGCGGTCACACGTGCTCATCGGGATCGTTCATTTTGGTCATTCTATCAGTGCATCTGTGAGATCGCCTTCTTGCGGACACGAGTATTTCTTTGCTATTTGATTGTATTCGAGTGTTGATCCATGCGATCGACTGACGTTTAGTTTATATATTTCGGTAGGCGATTTGTATTCCCATACCTTTGTTATTATTCATAATATTGAGTTATTGACCTTATATGCTGTGCATGTGTCATTTATGATTGTAAGACCTTTGTTATGCTACATGCGACTATAATAACCTACATGCAACCATAATAAGCTGACATGCAAACACTAAACAAAGATCATCTACATCAAACCTAAAGCATCCAGAAACCCCACAATGTATCAGATCTGCATGTTAGAAGCATTAAGATCATTAACAAATATCTTGATCAGCGGAATCAGGGATATTTCAAAGTGAGATATTTAGACACTTAGGAGTTAGTTAAGTTCAACGGTCTAATGTGTTGTTAGATAAAAGTGTGTTTCTTTAGTATGCATTAGTATGCATTTGTAGTTAGGTAATCCGATGATCATGATATGTTCTGGACATAGTGATCTGATGGATCATATTCTCCCTCGATCTTAACGACTACATTGATCGTGGTAGCACCGATTGGTCCATGATCTCTATTTAAAGAGCATGGAGGATCATTACCCGATGATCAATTGTGAAAACTCTCATGAAATCTCTCTGCAATATTTTTCTTTTGCATTAATAAGTGCTTCAAGTGGCTTTCTACGTTGGTTGTGAATATGGATATTTCCCAGGGTTTTATCGCGTAAAGCTTATCGGTGTGTGGGGGTTTTATCACGTAAAAACATCGGTGTGTTGATCTTTGATTTGGTTGTGTAAGTGGTTACTGAAGGTGTTCGTCCTTTGTTGGAATACTAGTTTTGTCGAACATGGTATCAGAGCGCATTTGAAGAGCCACTCCCATTGTAGATGGAGATCGTGAAGCCGTGTTGCCACATCTTTGGTTTCTGCTATTTTCATACATTTTTGGGTTGAGAGGACCGTTTCATTGCGTCTGGAGTGCTTATATTAGTTAGGAATGCCTTTCATTTCACTCGAAAAGGTTTCCATTATAAAAGTGAATCACTATAAGTAGTTTTAATATTTTATTTTAAGTTATTTATTTTGTATGCAACTTTCATTTATAAAGTAACTTAATTGTAAAAGTGATCCCTGCTTATTTTATAAAAGTGGGTGTTAAAATTAAGTAGCTGTAAGAGCCATTCTCTGGGAGGATGACAAAGATCCTAGTTGAGATCTAGGGCCCCCGGTACACTCCTGGGGTTCTTGTTCTGGGACCAAGTAGTTAGAGCCATGGCAAACGACCCTAGTGAGGGCCCCCAGTGTATTGCTGGGCTTCTTGGTCAAGGACCAAGCAGTTTGATGATGTAAGTCCCTAGATGTGTTCTAGGGCCCCTGGATGTGGTCCAGGGAATCCTTGCTCGGTGCTTGGATTGATCCTTGGTTGTATACCTTGGTGGATAAGACCCTAGTGGTGATCTAGGGCCCCCAGACACGTTCTGGAGTATCCTGGTCACTAGGCAGTTCTTGGTTAAGTACCAAGATGAGATGATGTGTGATCTTCTTCTCTCCCCGGATGGTCCATGAGACCTAGGAGCAGTTAAGAAGAATGACATGATCACATCTTTGACCTTCCTCTTATGCTGGGATGATAAAAGCTTATAAGTTATCATGAGACTTAAGTGGACATTTTTCCATTGAAGAAGAACCCCACTTTGACTTTGTCTTGTTACTATTGCATCCCCTTGCTTGAGTCATGTCCTTCTTGATGTTTATGTGGTGTTGGTCTTTTCTAGTCACCTTGATTTGTTGACTTTCTAATTAATATTTTATGATTAAAATATTACTTATTTTAATTTGTTTTATTGTTGGGTTTTAATTTAACCCTAAAGATAGGGTTAGTTTAGTTAACCCTAACCTACTACCTAAACTATAAAAGGAGACCTCTCACCCTCTCTCACTCACTCATTCTTATTCCTCCAAAACTATGCTTGGTCTGAAATTTGCTGCGACTCTCTTGTTCTGATTGATCCTCCTTTGGATCAGTTTTCTCTTGCTGTGTAGGGTGCAACCTCCTTGGTTCTGGTTTTTGTTGCAACCCCTCCTTGTTTCAGTTAAGGTGCGGCCTCCTTGGATCCCTTGTTCTCTTGCTGCCTAGTGGTGTGGCCCTTTGGACAATCCTCTTGCTGTCTAGTGGTGCGACCTCTCTCCTTGGTTGTTGGTTTATTGCTGCGGCTGCCTCCTTGGTCTGGTTTAGAGGTGCGGCTATCCTCTTGGGCAGTCCTCTTGCTGTTTTAGGACTGCGGCCCCCTCCTCTTCT
This sequence comes from Picea sitchensis, assembly GCA_010110895.2. Classification (NCBI taxonomy): domain Eukaryota; kingdom Viridiplantae; phylum Streptophyta; class Pinopsida; order Pinales; family Pinaceae; genus Picea; species Picea sitchensis. The sequence continues at coordinate 11,078 of SNQJ01S0113356.1, forward strand.
CCTCTCCAGCCTGCCGCCACCTTCTTTGTTGGTGTTTTTTGCTCCTTATGCTGCTGTTGGTGCCACCAATTGCTGCTGCTGTGTCTTTTCTAGTCTGCTGCTGATATATTTGTGCTGCTACTGTCACTTGTGCATGGTACCTAGTCTACAGCCTTTAGGGTTTATTGAGACAACCCTAAATCTTCTACCAAATTCTGCCTATTGCTGTAGCAATCCCTCTTCTTGGACATAATTTTGTTAGGCTGCTAGTGGCTTCTTTTCAGCCTCTAGTTTGGACAATTGTCTTTGATTCAGCCCTGTACTTGATGAGTGGTATGCTGATTGGTTTTATGTTATCTACCTGAAGTTCTTCTTGGAAAAACTGTCCACAAAGATCATGATGAGATCTACCCCTGAGGGTTTGATCCATGACCATTATAGCTTTTTTTGAGCATACATAAAAGATGACAACAACAAGCTAATCAGGTAAATCTATTCCTTGATTTTCTTGCTAATGTAATGTTCAGATCTGTTCTTTGTTTGTGTTAAGTTAATGTTCATATATGTTTTGTTTTAATGTTCAGATCCATTGTACTATTTCTGTTATTTGTTTACATCAAATTTTTTGAATATATTGCTGATCTAAAACCACTGTAGTAAATAAAATTTTAAAAGGATATTTTTCTTTCTAGTTTGCCCTTAAATTTCTAACTGTGGGTCACTTCATAAACAACTTATTTGTAAAAGTGAGGTTATTAGAAAGAGGGGCATCACCATGTAGACCAACTTCTACTTGCCATGTGGCTCTTTGGTTACTGTTTATATCTTTTTTCAAAAGGGATTAACTTTCACATCCGAAGTCCATTTCCAATGCCGTATTTTTGAAAAAACCTATTTTTTCGAGAGCTTTCCATCAAGACCATTATTTTCAACTTTAAAATCCATATTTTCTGCATATTTAATATGGATTTTCCCAGTGAACTTTTGCTCACTAGTACCAACTACTTCTCATAGAAATCCCATATGGAGGATGTATTAAGAAGTAAAGGACTGTACTGGATTACCTTGGGAAAAGAACTAGCTGCCAGAAATCCAAATGGGATAATAAGAATGATGAAGCACGAGGACTGATCAGAATGTCCATGTCTCTTGATTTAAGGCTTCACCTTCAAGGAATTGATGACCCGGATAAAGCTTGGGAAAAGCTTGAAGCTATGTTTGGTAAACACAATATTATCGATTCCACCAGATAGAAAATCAGATAATGACTTTTATTTATCTAAGTTCAAAACACTTAGAATTTTATGTAAAGAGTGTAAAATAGATTTGGACGATGAGCATTGCATATATATTATTCTTGCTAAGCTTGGTTGTGCATATTCAATGTTTGTATCTACCTTTTCTGTGACCAGAGAAACTCTAGGGATGACTTATCAAAAACCCACTCTTGAGTCCTTTTGTGATGCTTTGCTTAGAGAGCAAGATAAGCTTTTGCAACTTGGAGTGATCAACATTGCAGGTACCTCCAACAAAGCTTTAGTGGCCCAACAAAAAGATAAATCCAAGAATCCCAAGAAGCAACATCCTCGTCACAACAACAAAAAAACAAGTGTCCCAAACCCTCTCCGCTTTCTTTTGCTCCTAATGGTGACAAAGGAGTGAAACCTAAAAATAAGAAGATTGACAAACATTGCAACTTTTGTGGGAAAGATGATCATGTGGAGTCCAAATGTTTTAAGAAGATGGAAGCTTTAGAAGCAGCGATGAAGAAGCACAACATCAATATTGATTCTTCTTCTTCTAACTCTTCTTCTCATGGACATGCACTTTTTGCTTCCCGTTTCTCCTTTAATGCAACTTCTACTTCTTCTGATGAGTGGCTTATTGATTCTGGAGAATCTTATCATATGGCTAAGTATAAAACCATATTTTTTGCTCTAAATGAATGTGACACCAAGAAAATATTCATTGGTGATTATAGATCTCTTAGTGTTGTAGGGTCTGGAAAAGTTTAGGTAGATAATGGTCATTTTAATGATGTATTATGTGTTCCAAGTCTTTCCTGCAACCTTCTATCAGTATATCAGATCATTGATTCAGGTGAAGGTAAAACCGTAGAGTTTTCACTTCACCAAGTTGTAATCAAGGATCTAAAAGATCCTAATCATGTTCTTGCAATTGGAATTGCTGATGATATTACCAAGTTGTACAAGTTTGACAACTTTGGGTCATCATCTTTTCCATTAGTTTTTGTTGCTCATAGCAATGACTTGAGCAAACTTTGGCATGACCAGTTTGGTCATCTAAACTATCACTCATTGCAACAACTATGTAATTAACATATGGTGATTGGTCTTCCTCTTGTTTCTTGTAGAGATGGTGTTTGTGGCGGTTGTGTTCTTGACAAACATCATCGGGACAATTTTGACAAATGTGCCTCTTGGCATGCCTCGACCCCTTTGTAGCTTGTTCACAGTGACTTGTGCCGTCCACTTTCTTCTCCTTAGGTGTAAGTATTTGTTAACTTTCATTGATGACTTTTCCAGACACACTTGGGTTTACTTCTTAAAGCTTAAGAGCGAAGTGTTTGACAAGTTTTTGGCCTACAAGGCCCTTGTAGAAAAACAATCCGGTCATCAACTTCAAAGGTTAAGAATAGATAATGGAGGCGAATATGTGAACGACAATTATACAGGTTACTGCACTGCACAGAGCATCCAAATACAACACACTATTCCATATACACCACAACAAAATGGTGTTGTTGAGAGAAAAAATCGCACATTAAAAGAAATGGCTAATTGTATGATCCAATCTAAGGGATTAAGTCTTAATTATTGGGCGGAAGCCATTAACTGTGCAAATTACATAGTAAATCGCACTTCCACAAGGCTCTAAAAAATATAACACCGAAAGAAGCATGGAATAAAATTAAGCCAGATGTAAGCCACTTTCGTGTATTTTGCAGTGTAGCATGGGCTCACATTCCTGATGAGAAAAGGAAAGCTTTACAACCTAAAAGTGAGAAGTGTATTTTTGTTGGTTATTCTGAAGATGTCAAAGGTTACAGACTTATTCAACCTCATTCTAATGAAATTATTATTAGAAGAGATGTTAAATTTGATGAAAATCTCTTGTACTTAGATTAGTTCAAGCCTTAGATTATTTTCTTTAGGGACTACCCCCCTTGGCTTCGCTAGGAGTTGGCCTAGACGGAGGAGTTGGGGATTAGGTGACAACACCTTAACTCTAACTTGCCCCCAAGGACACACCAAGTGGATTGAAGATTTCTTCCATGTTACCTAGGTGTGTATAAAGGCAGCAACACCACCCATTTGGAAAGGCGGGGTTTTGAAGGAGTAAAACAAGATCTTGGATCCTCAATCCCTTTGCTCCTTTGTTGTCTTCCTAGGTGGGTCCAACCCTACATGTTAGCCTTGGAGGGCAGAGAATCGAGAGGTTGAGGGATATGAAGATTCAAGTGACTTGTCAACAACCTTTCCCTAATAACAAGGTGCCATGTGTCCATGGTCCAATTAGTGATAGATTGCCATAGGCTCAACACTTACATCTATCCAACCAAAATTTGCCACGTGTACATTAGTGGACCACCCATTACACATAATATTGCTAAAGTACATTAAAGAAAAAGCGTAAGAGGTGTAATAGTAACTCTTCAAAGATTTGAGAACTTCCAACCATACTTGGAAGCTCTCACCAGTAAAAGACTTTCCCCTTGTCATGGTGRATGTTGTTGATCGCATCGTAGAAGAAGTTGCAAAGGCRCATGCAKGGATAGTTAGAGGGAATTTCAACTTTGTTAGAGGACAATTGCCCAACAACAACTATTCAACACATAGACACAAGTTACAATTGGCCGTATCCCAAGTAGCAGTTGGGACAATTACAATCACTTGTGACTACTTGATTTCCAATATTTAAAGCCAATTAGCAACAACAATAGGAGGGGATGCTTCCACAACAAATCTTCTTTTAGAAGAATGGATCCCGAAGTACCTAGCACTAGCCTCAGTCAAGTTATTCTGAGTTTTGTTTTGGAGATGAAGACTTGGAGATAGATCCTTCTTTGGGCTTTGTAAAGTTTTCTTGATATAATATTTTGATAATGTACTATGTCTCCTCCTATAATAATAAAAAGGAAGTTCCCAATATTTTGGGTTGACTTGCCTTTGGGAGTATGCTCTGAATAGATAGATATTTGCTATCCCTGTCCTCCAGTTCTATCTTATTTGTCTAAATGCCTTTATTTTTGTACTATCTTCTTCCTATGTGGTGGATCGCATCTTCAGTTCTCACATGAGTTCTCTTTCTCATTTACATAAAAGATTATTTCACATCTCCCTAAACGACTTTGAGCACATAATTTAAAAAGAAAAAATCTTTTTACAGTGTATTGATCCTTTCCAAAGTGGAGGAAAACTCTCTAGCTTTTCCTTTACTGTTGCGATTATTTGTGCACTTTGGGATGTAGTCATTTGCACAAGTATCATTAATTTGTGCACCAAAATTCTCATCAACTCCAACTTAACTATGTTGACTAGCCAACCGACATTCTTATAGACCTATATGTTGACAAGGTCAAGTTGACTACATTTGGTAGTGGACCCCCCTGACAATGGGCATATTTGTTCGACAAAATAGGGTATTTCCACACAGGTTGAACACCTTAAGAAACCATTCACACAAATAGATCAAAGATTAGTACACCAATGTTTTATGTGGTTAAAACCCTCAAGGAGGGAACTAGTTCATGACCCCAGCCAGCCCGACCACTTGAAGCAATATATTTATGCAAAAAAAAACTATTATACATACAAGTTTCTCTCAATCAATCTTCAACAAATGACCCTCCATGCTTTTTAAATAGAGATCATGGACCAATTGGGTGTTAAGCCACGAATCGATATAGTTGTTAGTATCGAGGAGAATATGAACCGTCAGATCACTTTATGTCTAGAACATATCGTGACCGTTGGATTACATAACTACAAATGCATACTAAAGAAACACACTTTTACCTAAGGACACATTAGACCAAGTCAATCTTAATTAACTCCTTCGTGTAATATTCTAACAACCCCCCTTAAGAACAACTTGGGATAGGATTGAAGGATTTACAAAAGTGACACAATAGGATAAGGAAGGAGGCATTACAGCCTATCCCCCTTTAATGATAACTTCCTGAACTCCTAACATAGATTGAAGTTTGGAAAACTTTGCTTTTGTAAGAGACTTTGTGAAAATGTTTGCAACTTGATCATCTATACGGAAAAAGACCACTTCGAGAACTGTGATCTTGAATATGATTTCTGATGAAGTGCATGTGTAGCTCATTGTGTTTGCTGCGTTGATGTTGAACTAGATCTTTGGTGAGCATGATGGCACTTTGATTGTCGCACTAGAGAGTGGTCAGATGCTGTTGCTAGAATCCAAACTCTGAAAGGATCTGTTGAAGCCACAAGGCTTCTTGACTTGCATTAACCACTGCTTGGTACTCTGTTTCTGCTGAAGAAAGAGCAAGAGCTTGTTGCTTCTTACAAGGCCAAGTGATAGGTCTGGAACCATGATTGAAAACATAACCTGCAGTAGAATTTCGATCGTCAGGGTCGCCAGCTCAATCCTAATCAGTAGAACCAACAAACATAGTAGTCCCCCCTGAACTGTAATGTATCCCAAACTAAATTGTAACCTAGATATACCGAAGTATCCTTTTTGCTGCTTTCCAATGACTCTCATTGGGTGTTTGTGTATATTGAACAACAAGACGAACAACAAAAGAAATATCAGGATGGGTATGAGTCAAATATAAGAGGCTACCAACTAATTGACGATACAAAGTGACATCTACTTCGGTTGTAGTACAGGTGGTAGCAAGTTTGACTCTAGATTGGAAGGGAGATGGGGTTGGTTTACAATCTTCTATGTGAAAGAGGTCACACATGCTTAATACTTAGACTGGGAAAGAGAGATTCCTTCCTTGGTTTACAATACTTGGAGGGTTAGGAAATAATGCAAATAACCTAGATCTGTCATTTCAAATTTCTTAAATTTGGAATTTCATTGTTTAAAGTTTAAGTCACTACCAATAAGAATAAGTCATCAACATAAAGAACAAAGTATTATGAGATGGTTTCCTACTTTCTTAGTATAGACATTAGGGTCAAAATAGCATCTAGAAAAGCCGGTGTCAAGAAGATAGCTATCCATTTTAGCATACCAAGTCAGGAGCTTGTAATACCATAGAGAGATTTCTTAAAGGCAAAAAATAGGTTAGTTTATTCCTAAACATGGCTAGGAGGTTGTTCCGTGTATATTTTTTCTTTCAAATCTCTGTGCAAGAAGGTGTTTTTAACATCCATTTGATGGACCCCCATTTATGTGAAGCGATGAGGCTAGAACAAGGCGGATCAAATTCGTTTTGGCTATGGGGCAAAGGTTTCATTGTAGTCAATTCATTCAACTTGAGAAAATCCATTTAACTACATAGACCTTATAATAACAACACTTCATCTAATGCATACTTAATTCCTATACACCCATTGGCAATTTTACTTCTTTTTAGGAGAGAACACAAGATCCCAAATATCATTCACCATTGAGCGATACTCTTCATTCATTGTTGTGCCCCAATATAGATGGCCATAAGCTACTGCAAATGTTTCTAGATCATGATCATTTTAAACTTGAGTCAAAAGAGAGGAAGCTCATTGGAGCTGTAAACATGTACGATGTTGATATGTAGGATCACTAACAATATCACTAATTCGCGTCTCATTGTATGGACCCATCTAGGAGAAGTTGTGAATGTTGAGTGGGGTTCATGTTTTATGGATAGCCCTGAGAAAGTAATAGTGGAGAGGTGAATTTTTGTCCTGCATCATCATCTAAGAAGAAACCAGAATAGGATTGCTAATAAAAAAGTTGTGAAGAAAAGATGGCACAGACGCCTAAGATGGCTCATAGGCCAAAGATGGCTAAATCGAATTAGGCTAAGTAAACCCTAGGAGAATATTTTAAATCAAACTGCTTATCTCTAATAATAATTTCATTGGAATGAGTTGAAGAATCCTAGACATATACATCTTTAGAATATCAAATATTCACTTCTCACTTTTAGACTATATTGCTTTCCTTTTCTCATCATTCCGGAATGTGAGCCCATGTTGCACTATAGAGCACACAAAAGTGAAGCACATCTAGTTTAATTTTACTCCATACTTCTTCCAGTCTTATATATTTTAAATCCTTTTTGGGAGTGTGATTTACCCATGTATTGGCACAATTAATGGCTTCCACCCAAAATGAAGACTTAATCCCTTAGATTGAGATCATACAATTTTCCATTTCCTTTAATGTGCAATTCTTTCTCTTAGCAGCACCATTTGTGTGGTGTATATGGAATAGTATATTTCATATGAATGACGCAATGTAGTGTTGTAAGTTGTAAATTTGTTTAACACATTTGCCTCCATTATTTGTTCTTAACCTCTGTAGTTGGTGTCTAGGGTGTTTTTCTACAAGGGCCTTGTGGGCCAAAGACTTGTCAAAACTTCACTCTTAAGTTTTTAAAAGTAAACCCAAGAATGGATTTGGAGAAGTCATCAATGAAGTTAATAATTACTTGCGCAGGAGAAGGAGAGGAACGGACCACAAAATCACTGTAGACGAGGTGCAAAGGGGGTGGTGCCAAAGGCGTTGTCCAACTTGTCTAATGAGTGTTTGTTGAGAGCACAAGCTGGCACTGAAGCACTATCCTACCCTTGAGAAATTGGGAATACTAGTTACCATGTTGTGATTATAACTATTGCAATGGCTGATAGTTTAGATAACCGCTCATGGTTGCTCAGTCTTAAAGCTGAGCAATAAAATTGATGGAAAGATGATAATAGGGATTGTGTCAAACTTTTACAACTTGTTAATATCATCAACAATTCGATTGCTAGAACATGCTTAGGATCATTTAAATTCTTGATTACAATCCGGTGAGGTGAAAACTCCATCATTTTACCTGCACCTGAATGAATGATTTGATAAACTAATAGAAGATTGTAGGAAAGACTTTGAACATGTACATTATTAAATGACCATCTTTTTAGTTGAGACTATTCTAGAAGCCCTATAACACTTAGAGATCTATCATCACTTAAGAAATATTTGTTTTGTTTTACATTGATTAAGAAGAAAAATGAAAACTATCCTTGTCCATATGATAAGATGCTCGAGTCAATGAAGCCGCTCATTGAGAAGAAGTAGATGTTGTTGAATGAAAGGCAGAGAGAAGCTGAAGATGCAAGTCCATGAGAAGAGAGTTGGAAGAATAAAGAATGCAGAGATTGATGTTGTAGCTTCTTCATTTCTTCTAAGGTCTCCATATTCCTAAAACCTTTAGACTCTAGATACCATCTTTCCCTAAAGGTGCAGTATGCATTGATCTTCTTACTTTTGATTTGGTCATGCCATTGGGGGTAGAAGCTAGTTGAAAGGGTCTGGAACCCTTGTTTTGCTTGTTGTTCTTGAGAATGTTGCTTCTTTGGATGCTTGGTTGTATCCTTACAGGTGGGCGTCTGACTTTGTTGGATGTACCTAGGTCTTTAAGTCACTCTAAGAGTAAAGAACATCTTTGCTCTCTAATTAAAATCACAAAGAAACTTCGAGAAGAGAATTGGTGTCATAACAACCTAGAGCTTCTCTAGTGTAGTGAAAAATAGATACAAAAACATAATATACACTACAAAGCGTATGAAATAACATATATACATCAATCATCATCTTCATTTATAATCTTCTTAAAATTCTAAGTGAAACGAACTTGTGATTAGATATATAGTATTCAATGCAAGAAAATCATTGGGATCCTAAAGAAATTATTGTTTTTCATGTTGGTGGGCTTGAATCTCATTGTGTTTACCAAATCTGGTTTCCATTTTCCAAGCTTCATCTAGATCATCAATTCCTTGAAGGTGAAGAACCATACAAAGTTAAAAAGCTAAAGATGGACTATTCGATTAATCCCACATGCTTAATCATTTTTGTTATCCCATTTGGATTTCTTTGTGGCATCAATGGGGGATTTTCTTTAAAGACAACTTCGGTAAAGTTCTTTACTTTGTAGTACATCCTCCATATGGGAGTTCCATGAGAAGTAGTTTTAACTTGTAAGAAAAATATCACTTGGACTAGTCATATTAAAATATGTAGATGATATGGATTCAAAAGTTGAAATTGACTATCTAGATGGAAAAATCTAAAAAAAATATGGTGTAAAAAAATGGCAGCGAAAAAGGACTTGGGATGTCAAGTTATGCCCTTTTAAGAAAGGAATAAAAGAGTAACCAAAGTGCCATATAGCAAATAGAGAGGTTATTGCGTGGTGGTAAATGCACAATGAGTTGCTTTTGATACCATGTTAGACAAAATAAGACTTCATTTTCCACGCAAGTTTGAACATAAGCAATTTCTCAAACAAAGCAGATCAAAATCGGTACAGTGTTTATATTAGATTGAACTCTCAAAGAGAAGCTTTCTTGACTAATAGCAGTAGCCATGAAACAATATTAATACAAAAACAATATTGTATATGAGAGTTTCTACAATCGATCTTCAACAAATGACCCTCCATACTCTTTAAATTAAGAAATCATGGACCAATCCCGGTTTCTGGCGGATCGATATGGTATTGGTATCCAAGGGAGAATATGAGCTGTTGGATCACTTTATGTCTAGAACATATCATATTAATGGTTGCAACTAAAATGCATACTAAAGAAACTTTTACTTTCATCGAAGACACATTGGACAAGTTGATCTTAACTAGCTTGTCTAAATATCCTAACAATGTTACGTTTCAATTTTCTTGTATTGGAGCTTTCCATATGTTTTTAGTAAAAGGAACACCCATGGATTTTATGTTATATTGATTATTAAGATTAGGGATTGCTGGTATAGTTTAGGTAAACTAGTTAGGGATATAGTTGGCCAGTCCTTGTGAGGTCAATTGAATATGGTTTTCTTCTTGGTCAGATCAACAGGGTTACTAGTCATCTAACATAAGTTGTGGAATTAGAGGGCTAGGCTGAGTTCATTTTTGTTAATGTTTTATGCTGATATAGTCTTTGCATTTTCATGAGAGACAAAGAGCATAACACAAGATCCTTGAGAAATACACATCCACAATAGACAAGCTTTTATCACGAGGAAACCCTCTAGGGAAAGAAAACCCGACAAAACTTCCTTATCATATAAGCTTGTACAAATGTTCAAGAAATAACTCAAACAATCTGGAAAATCCTCTTTACAAGAGATCATGCCTTCTTCTTCTTTCACTTGGCGGAAATGTCAGCTTCACCTCATAAGAACATGAACTTAGAGTGAAGTGAGTTAGAGAAGTGAAGCTAGCCTCTTATTCTCCTAAGCGGCACATGTGAAGAGTCACCATCTGGCCGACCTCTCTCCTTTGGGTGGGTAAATCACCTTTAATTAAATGCGGCGCTTTAACTATTATAGCTGCTGAGTGAGCTGTATTCTTTACATTATAATTGTCAGGTGACCAATCCATAAAAGAGAGTTTGGATATACAATTGCCGACATGGTTAATCCTCAATGGGGATTAACCTAATAATAAGAAATAATAATAATGACCTTGGATTAATCACAGTAGAGTTTAATCCAATAACAAAATAATAGAATGCTCTTCACAGTTACAATATTTCAACACTCACTTAACAGAGAAATTATTCTTTGCTCAGTCTTCATGACGCCAGTGAGAGAGTTCTTCATCATCAGTGGCATCTGGGGATAGTATCGTCAATATCATCTTGAACAATTATCCAGCACATTTCACGAATCATGGGAAGTTTTCTTCATCGTGACATCATCATTCTCAAAAGAATGCTGTAATCATCTGCATCAAATATATATCGGTAAAATACCTCATTACAGCACTAGTTTGTCACATCATAGTACTACACTGGCTCAATGTCGCGTGGTTAGCGGTAGCTCGATGTCGGTCATCACATCGCGTTCTACACTGGCTCAATGTCACGGCGGTTAAAGGCGGTAGCCGATTAAGGTCATCACATCCCACGCAGTACTTCCCTTTAAAACCAATGTCACATGATGGTTAAGGTGAGCAGCAGTGTGGTCACATCACATCTGATACTACACTAGCTCAATATCCTGGTAGTTAAAATTTGGTAACAGTATCGGTCATCACATCCTGATACTACACTAGCTCAATGTCTAGCGAGTTAAAATTTGTGCTTCAGTCATCGATCCACATCTTACTTCACGATCTAACAAAGCCAAGTGACGGAAAGCAAGTAATATCATCATCTGCTTCGTCTAACAACCTGCGTCGAGCCGAGGAATCTAGCGTCATGCTTCGTCTAACAACTAGGTGAAACGAGCTCATCTTGCTTTCGATCTAACAACTAGGTTAGAAACAAGAAATCAACGACGTCATGCTTCTGACCTATTTGTTAAACATAAAACAAGATGATTCCTCACTTCTAACAACTAGGTCAGAAACAAGACTCATCTTGCTTTACATCTAACAGCGAGGTCGAAGCAAGGAATCATCTTGCTTTGTGTATAACAACTAGGTCAGAAGAAGTGAACACATCATCATCTTGCTTTCGTCTAACAACTAAAATTCCGAGGAAGCAAGGATCACCGCAATCGCCACTTTACGATCTAACAACGAGGCCAGTATGACTCATCGCCCTTCACGTCTAACGGCGAAATTGAGGAAGCAAGGAACCGGCGTTATGCTTCGATCTAACAACGGAATTGACTTTATAACTCATCTTGCTTCGTCTAACGGCGAGGTGAAGCGAAAGAAAGTCACACAGCGCCGCCGCTACGTCTAACAGCGAGGTCAGAAGCAATGAACATCTCTTCTTTCTTTACGTCTTACAACTAGGTCCGAAGCAAGGATCATCACGACGTCATGCTTTACGTCTAACAGCGAGTCGGAGAAAGCATGACTCATCTTTCTTTACGTCTAAAAGCTAGGTCAGAAGCAGGGAATCAACAACGTTATGCTTTATGTCTAACAGCTAGGTCAGAAGAGAGGAATCAGCGGCGTTATGATTTATGTTTAATAACTAGGTCAGAAGCATGGAATACATATACTCCCTCTTTCAGGTAGGGTCCTTTCGGACAATACCAGGCTTATCTTGAAAGTGTTCCGACTTTGCGGGATGGGGGCTTAGTCATCACATTGACGGCTTTGTTCGTAAGTTAGCAATGTCTTTGGGCTTCGAATATATGCGTACCGTAATGCGGCGGATGGAAATGATCATGAGGAACTCATGTTAGCGGAGCTGTGGGTGGAACCGCGAAGAGGGATTCTGTCATTTTAATGCGACTTTGGTTATCACATAGAATCAGCGGTTGCTCTCATCTCAAAATCAAAATGGCGTGGAAGCCATTTTCGAAGCCATATGGCTTAGTAGCTAGTGAACATGCATCGATGTACTCTGCTTCGGCTGTGCTAAGAGCAATCGCGGATTGCTTCTCTCGCCCGCGAGATCGCCGTACGATCCCGCTCTTTGAAACAACATCGGAATTGGCACTGCGTGAAATGGCGGCTAATGCATGATTATATTGTCAGTGGTGGTGATCCATCATGGTGAGACCATAATCCAAATTTGTATATGGGTGCCTCATCGCATGTTTCGCGGCCACTAAATGGATGCGGTATGGGCTCTGCGGTGACTCAAGGTGTTCTTTGCAAAACAAATAATAGAATACGGTGTTAGGTCGGTGCATCCAGCGATCCAATAAATGCATGCGTAACGGTGGCGTCTATCAAAATCGTGAGTATCGATAGCGGCTTGACTTCTAGCTTCCATGGGTGTATTCATGGACTTGCCGAACATGTGAATCTCTTGATTTAGATCTTGGCCAGCACCACGTTTTAAAGGAAGGGTCTAACTTTCTGGACTGCATATGCCTCAAGACCTGAAATAATGCATTTGAGCCAAGGAGTCTTTCCATTTTCAAGGTCTGCTGACGAGTCTGCATTCAGCGATGAGCTTTTCTTCTCGGTTAAGAACAAGTCATCCATGCGATAATAATTGTTGGTTCGTTATCATGATCTTGGTAGGAATTTGAATCGCTGCTCTTGAAGCCAAACAAATCAAGAGAAGCGTCTATCTTTACGACCATACCAAGCTCTGGGGCTTTCTTCAATCCGTATAAAGGCTTTCTTCCAGTCGGCGGACATGGGAACTTCACGTAAGCAACCTCAAATCCTTGGGGTTGCTTTATATACACTTCACGATATTACCATTGGGAAAGGCGTCTTCACGTCCATCTAGTGCGACTTCCATTTCATCTTGGCAAGATCTGGTTACGATGAAGTGTATGTCGGCCACATGAAGGCGAATGTCTCTTCATAGTCAATGCCTTCCTTCTAGGAAGGAAATACGAGAAAGAACAAATCTTGCTTTATATTTCTCAATGCTTCATCGGTAGCATGTTTTATTTGAAGAGCCATGCAATGGATACCCCATCTTTATTCTTTGATCGGGAACTATTTCCCGCCGCCCGTTCTTCGTATGGATTGGTATTTCCTCTGTCATGGCATCTTCCCATTCAACACTACGAATGGCCTCTTCAAAACATGTTCTTCATCAGTGCACATCAGCCATTATGGCGGAGATAGCTTTGGTTTCTTCCTGTCTCATGGTTCCTTCTAAGACACCATACTTCTCTCCATCTTGTATAAGCTCTCTTGCCCAAACGGGCTTTCTTTTATGGGAGAGGTCATATGAGGAGGTTCTTGAACCTGGCATGTCATGATCTTCTAGAAGTTCCTTATCAGTGGAAGTTATGACTTCCTTTACAGGTTCTGCAATTCTGGGAGCTTCTCTCACGGATTCTGTTGTCCTGGGTTTTACAGGTTCCTCTTCATATACAAATTCTAGCTGGCATCTTCTCGATTTCTGCAGTCTGACTTCTTCATCAAATATCCGTCCTACTTGATCTCAATATAGCGGTGACCGGGTATGTAGATCCTGAAGGCCTTAGACCTCACGGTATCTAAGCCTTCCTTCTTTCGGAGAGTTCAATTTGTTCCTTTTCTCTTCAGTATATGAACAAACACTTTGGACAATAAATATTTTAAGATAGCTTACCTAAACTTCTTCAGAGTGAACATTTCTTACGGGGTCTTGAACCCAGTGCACTATGGAATAGTGATACGCACATAGCAGTTGCCATGGCCTTAACGCCCATAAAGCACATAGGAAGATCTTGATCTTTCCAGGCATGGTCTGTTCTTCCTTTCAACACCGTTTATTTGGGGATTGGCAGGAGTAGATTGATTCCTTTGATCCAGAGCATTTCTCGCGAGCTACGAACTCCTTGAATATTTTCCTCCATTACTCGACACAGTATCTTAATCTTTCTTTCAGGAATATTCTCTATCAAACTTTGGAATTCCTTGATCTTGTTGAATACTTCAAATATATCCGGAGTCTTTTATGAAGCAATCATTAATGAATGATACATAGTATACATACCATTAATGGAGATGATGGCATTTGGCCACACATATCTAAATGGATGAGTTCCAATGCTTCTTACGCTAACATCCCTCTTTCGGAAATGGGTTCTTGATGTACTTCCCTTGCACACATCCATCGCATACGCCTTCATGATCACCTTCGAGTTCTACAGTAGAAGCACAACAGCGACTTTACATATGTATGGTAGCGCCTTGTAGTTGATGTGAGCTAATCTTCTAAGTTCACATGTATTCTTCAATAGCATGGGTCATGGCAACTTACGGTGACCACCTTCTTCTTTTCCGCCGTCAGTTGCTTCATTTGCAGTTTCTTCTTTGCTTACGTTGCATGCAACCGCCGCTGCTCTTCCTCATGTGACTGGAGCAAGGTCAACAAAACAACAACAAGAATAATATCCTTCTTGACAATATAAAGCAATACTTGTTCAATCATCATAGTAGCTCAGGCTTGTGCTTATAGTTGCTTGAGTTAGGGTAAAGGGATACGATCACGAGTAAGGGGTCCAGCACTCTCATGGTGTTGGCGACCAGGCATTCTTCAATGTGTCTGAAACTAACTTGCAGGTTTCTCCTGGGGAGGTGTTAGTCACATCGAATAAGTATTCTCACGTGTTATCCAAATTATAAATGCTACGACTAGTTGCTATCTCGACTTAAGTTATTAGCTTGTCATGTGTGCCTTTGGATCTTTGATTAATCAAACTGGAGTCTTGTCCTCAGTTAGCGAGTTACTTGTTTTTCTTCGAGGTCTCCTTCACTCGATTGATGGTGCTTTCTTCAACCTATCTTACGTACTAAGACAATGTGCTGGCTTGTGAGGAGGTTGGGTTGGGGAATAAACTATGATCATCTTTTAATCCTTCTAATCATGGCTTCAACATGCAACACAGTTAATATCATTTCATAACAAATGGATGCATATTAGAATAATCCCTTTGGGTTGCATCGTTCCTTCGAATGTGTTGGATCTTGAATCTTGAGATCCTTCTGGACCTATGGCAAAAGATCCCTTCTCATAAATACTTTGGTTTTTAACCATTTAACCATGAAATTACTCGGATAGCATTTGGGAGTGGCTCATCACATTGGCAATGGTAATGATGCAAAACTTCAGAATGATTGCAATTTGTGTGGTTCCTACGGTACATAGTACCTTGAGTCTTACCAAGCTGCAGCTTCACAACTTAGGGTTTTTATGAGGAAAACCTAATTTTCAAACTTCAAATTTTGGAAATTCTGATCCGAGGAGGATAGGTGGCTTGGTGAGTAGCTGGTGTCTCAGTTGAGAGGCCAAATTTTGCCCTTCCGTCATATCTTGGTTCTGGTGGTACTTACGGTATACGGTACTTACGGTATACGTTACTCTGGTTTACGGTTTTCACGGTGCTTTGTGAAACTGGGGTTTCACTTTCCGGAAGATCAGCCAGCGAAAAGATTAAATCTAAGTGCCAAAATGATCGCTGGGGGAGAGGCAACTTTCTGTAATTGTTAGATTCTTTAACACTCTCTTTTCAAAACCCTAATTTTGGAGTACAGTAACATTGACATTTTCCTCTTGCCAGTTGTGCTATCTTGGTTGGCTCGATACCATGTATTGATGTTTTATGCTGATATTATGGTTCTTTGCATTTCATAGAGACAAGAGCATAATAACCCTGAGATCAGCACGAGAAATACATCCCGCGATAGTGCGGCATTTGTCACGGGAAACCTTCCCTCTGGGGAGAAAACCCGACCAAAACTTCCTTATCTTAAGAAAGCGTACCGTGTTCAGAGATAACTCAACCAATCTGAGAAAATCCTCTTCAAGAATCATGCCTTCTTCTTCTTTCCGCAGCGAAATGTCAACGCCTCATGGGGCATGAGCAGGGGTAGAGTGAGTTAGAAGTGACTGGCCTCTTGTTATCTAAAATCTGGTGCGTGTGAAGAGTCACCATCTGGCAGAGCCAACCTCTCACACTGGGTGGATAAACCCACCTTCAATTAATTATGGCCCTTGTATAACTGCTGGAGCGACTTCTTAATCTTTACATTATAATTGTCCGATGACCAATCCATAAAAGGGATTTGGTCCTTATACAATTACCGACATGAATTTAATCCTCAATGGGATTAACCTAATAATAAAATAATATAATGACATGAATTAATCCACAATGGGATTTAATTAATAACAAAATAATAAGAATACTCTTAGCAGTTACATTATTTCAACAAGTTTTGATCAGTTAAACATATTAAGTCCCAGGTTAAGAACTGTGGAAATCACAAAGATGCAACCATCAATACAACATCCAGTTTATGCTTTAGTATATTCTTATTATTTCCAACATCTAGAAGTAGGATTTCCATCAATGGTGTTTTTCCCTTTGAAGTATGATATTTACGGACTTGATTCATGCGATATTCCTTTTGTAACTTTCCTTCGATCTCACGTGTCTTGACACTGCAGGTATGCTCCTTCCACAAGTATCTTTTATATTTATTATTTAGAATCGTGTTGTTTATATGGTGGCTTTCTTGAGTTGTGGAGGCCTTCTTGAAGTGACCCTGATTGTTCTACTTGCTTGAAGTTGTATGCAATGTGCATGTTTTTGTTTTCTTGTTGTGCTGTTCATGAATAATGTTTTCTGATAGCATTGCCTCTTATATCTTTTTGAAGTTCAACTGATTGAACCTGTTGATGGATACCTAAGCTCTGCATCTACTTGGGAGGGTACAGAGACCTTGTGTTTAAACTTTATGGTTGCATCCATCACATATTCTACTTGTTTTTTGATATTTGTGTTACCCATTGTGCAGAGTATGTGTTATCATTAGCTTGTAAATTTATGGAATAGTTTTTAGGTTCATATTCTTTGTTTCTGCAAGATGCAGATTTTTTAGATTTAACCTATGGCTTATTCCTCTCGTCTGATGAGTGGGTACATGCTTGGATATTCCTTCATTAGATAGCATACTTGGTCTTCATAATTTATGTAATATTTGTTGTTCTTTGTCACACATCTGTGAAGATTGGTTGTTTGTTGGCTATTGTGATGGTGCTGCCTTTGAGCAGGGATTTCAGGCAGCTGCCTTTTGTATGCTTCTTATTGGCATTGTAGTCTATTATAATTTTCATAGGAGATATATCCAGTAGTAATTTGTCTAATTTAGATTTGATTTTAAGTGTTTCTCTGAATGAATAAGGGTTGCTAAATGCAACATTGCGGCATCCATTGTAATCCCTGGCCCCCTCGTTTGAGTACCAAATCTCCCTTGTAAATTTATGGAATAGTTTTTAGGTTCATATTCTTTGTTTCTGCAAGATGCAGATTTTTTAGATTTAACCTATGGCTTATTCCTCTCGTCTGATGAGTGGGTACATGCTTGGATATTCCTTCATTAGATAGCATACTTGGTCTTCATAATTTATGTAATATTTGTTGTTCTTTGTCACACATCTGTGAAGATTGGTTGTTTGTTGGCTATTGTGATGGTGCTGCCTTTGAGCAGGGATTTCAGGCAGCTGCCTTTTGTATGCTTCTTATTGGCATTGTAGTCTATTATAATTTTCATAGGAGATATATCCAGTAGTAATTTGTAATGGCTCTAATTTAAGATTTGATTTTAATGATTTCTCTGAATGAATAAAAGATTTTTAAATACCAAACGTTGCAGCATCAATGTAATCCCTGGCCCCCTCGTTTGAGTACCAAATCTCCTATCTAAAGAAAAACTAGATGTTGTTTAATATAGTCATTCTGTCATGGTTTTGAGTCCATAGGCCTTTTGGTCTCAGGTGTGCGATAAAATGAATTTTATTTGTATGTGTTGCTTGGTTCTATATTATAAATAATAATAAATGTGGTTGAGGTATATACATATGGATACTTATTGCTGATCTTAACTTATTATGGAACAGATCTTTGTTCCCCATGCATACTGTCTTTAATATTCTTGTGGGCCATCTTTCTGCTTACCTAGAACTATTATTTGGAGATGAAAGTTCTTATTTATATTGTTTAATTTCATCTGGCTTATATTTAGTCATAGGTTTTATGCTATCATTGAAAATGACTGGTTTCTTCAGTATAGGAATGTGCGATAGTAAATGATGAGCTAACCCACTGGGTGTTCTCATGGACCTTCCGAAATTTTAATTTTCTCATGTTCTTGTTTTTTTCTTCACTTTCATATTCTTCAAGTCAAGAGACAATTTGGGCTAAACACATATCTGCTGATAATCTGAGGAAAAAACATTCTGCCAGGTTGAAAATGCGTTCAAGCTCTTTATGGAAATGAAGAAGCGCCACTGCCTGCCAGATGAATATACATATACAATCCTTATTCGCATGCTGGGGATGAAAGGACGAGTGGATGAATTCCTTGTGATTTTTGATGAGATGATTGCAAATGGGTGCACTCCAAATTTGGTTGCATACAATACCATTATTCACGCCCTTTGTAAACATCATAGGGTTGACAAAGCTATTTCAATCTTTGACAATATGATTAACAAGGGTTGTTGCCCTAACCAGTTCACATATTCTGTTCTCCTAGATGGTTTGGCAGCAGAAGGTCGTCTGGACAAGATAGATCAAGTTGTAAAATTAGCAAAGTGTTTTATGAATAGGTCAATCTATGGGTTTCTAATTAGAACGATCAGTGAGTTGGGGCATTTTTCAGAGGCCCATAAATTGTTCCGTACAATGTGGGATGATGGATATAAAGCTGATAGAAATGCTTATGTTGCAATGTTGGATAACCTTTGTAATGCAGGTCAAATAAAAGAGGCTATTGACCTGTTCGACAAGATGTGCGAGTCTGATTTGGAAATTGATAGTGCCATGTACAATATTGTATTTTCAGCCCTTGGCAAAACAAAACAGATATCCTTGATTTATAGTCTTTACGAACAAATGAAATCGACTGGTCCTCTTCCAGATATATTGACATATAATATTTTGATATCAAGCTTTGGTAGAGCAGGTGACGTGGATGGGGCTTGCAAGCTGTTCAATGAAATGGATGAAGGGGCATGCAAGCCTGATGTTGTTACGTACAACACTCTGATTAATTGTCTCGGAAAAAACAGTGAGTTAGATGAAGCCCATTTTCGTTTCAAGGAGATGCAGGAAAAAGGCTTGAATCCAGATGTTGTCACGTACAGCACGCTTATAGAATGTTTTGGCAAATTAGGTCGGGTGGAGATGGCCTATGCTTTGTTTGAAGAGATGTCGGAGAAAGGTTGTTCCCCAAATATTGTCACCTATAACATTCTCCTTGACTGCCTTGAAAAAGATGGAAAGTCAAATGAAGCCCTGAATCTTTACGAGCAGCTAAAGCAACAGGGCGTAACTCCTGACTCTATCACTTATTCTGTGCTTGAACGTCTACAAAGTGGTTCTCATAGACCCTTACGGCCTCGTAAACAGCGCTCTATAGCGGGTTGGGTTGTTAGCCCTCTCTCAACTAAATGAAGGGAGTAGAATGGCAAGCCAATTGAAGATATTGTGCAAGCAACTCTCCATATTTTTCTTTCCATAAACCCCAGGAAAATTCCAATATTATCTGTAACATGTTAGAGAAAAATGTTGGTAGTTTACATGCAAGAAATGCATTATAGTTGAGCTTTCCACTAACAAGTTGAACTTGACTCATCGAAGTTGTATCTGTAAATTATAAGAACCTTTCTTTTCCAATGAAAGCTGCCAAGTATTTTTTCTGTTCTACTGGATGATAAATCAATGCTTGGAGCTTTTAGAAAAGAATGACTTTCCACAAGAATCTTTTTTCCATCATTGAAGAAGCTGGAAAGTTTGGCTTGTTTCGTCTTTAAACACATTTAAGTAGTGTCAAAATTGAAATATGTAAATTGATAGTGGAAAAAGTGAAACTTCTGGGAGTTATGCTCTTGATTCCTACCATCCTGTATGTCAATTAATAAATGATAAAATGTGTGTACTCTTGATGTTCCAATCTCTACTTAGAGTTGTCATGTTCATGCCAATGAGAATACACTGCATACCTTTTATTCCATGTTTTACTGTACTTCACATTGTATGCATTTCCCAATGAGTTTACAGGATTTTACTTTATTGGAATGGTGACGATTCTCATTCTTTTGGTCACATGGGTATTAAAATTTCAATCTGACAATGTCTTGACACCTAATAGATGTGGATGAAGATAGCATTTGTTTTTTGGAAAAAATGCATCCTATATTTCATTAATGCACATAAAAGGCACATCATACAGCATTGCATTGCTGGGTCATAACAGAGGTATGTGGTCTTCCCCTTCCAACATAGACAAAAAGAGCCAACATGTCTGCTTTATTTGGGAGGCCATCATGTTGCCTCTTTGTCTTGAGTTAAGCTGCACCAAATCTGAGCCTCCCTACTCATTTGGGGTATGCATCAATGTTGCAAATATCTTTGATTTCTCTTGATTTTTATGAGTTTTTCAGGTTGCCGATATTTCTGAGCTTTTCAGGTCCAAGTTTGTGCTTGCTGATATTTTCCAATAATTTCCCTGATTATGATAAATTTCTTTCTGGATGTTCGGTGATATATTCCCTGAAACAATATTTGCAACATTGGTATGCATTGTTTAAATTGTAGCCTGTGCAATATCTGTCTCATTTATAAACATACTGTCCAATTTTCCTTGATAAATATGCATGTAAGTATCAAAGACACCTAGAGAAAAAGAGGGTAAAAACATATCTTAACAGGGCTTGCCGAAAGCAGGAAGCAAGCATTGTGTTGCACCAAGAGGCGAAATCAGTGTTCCTTACCAGAAAATGCAACATGACAGAAGGTTTTCCTCTGCAACCATTATAAAATCAAATAGGGGCATGAAATGCAGGCATGGACTGCAGAGGGACAACTATGTAAACTTTGTCAGAATCCATGCTTGTAAGTATCTCAAGCCATGGTTACAAGGAATAAGAAATTCTGTACATTATGTAACCGTGTGGTTGCTCATGTGTACCATACTGTTTTATTGTAATGAATATAAAATATATCAATATACATTACAAATAATAATAATTAATAAATTAAGGGACACAACTTTTCACCCTCGTGACTAGTCAATGCATATAAGTATGCTGTTAAAGGGCTCATTGTATCATCTATTATCTCATTCATTTATTTATCAATTATATATATTATGTATCTTATATGGATTTCCACTCTTTGTCCTTCTTATGTTGGATATTTTCTCCTATATGAACTATTGTTCTTTACATTGGTATCAAAGCCCCTTCTAAGGCACTTCTGTTGATTCCGACTTTTGGCCACACACAATTATCAGAGTGTCTCTGATTCTGGGTTTTTGACCATGATTTGAGCTTTGGCCTTCTTTTTGTAACAAACTATCCAAAAGAAGAAACATAGAAGAATAA
>SNQJ01S0113357.1:16439-30597 GCA_010110895.2 Picea sitchensis
TGTCTTTGAAAAATGAGTGTTGGATTCCGATACATCCTTGTCCCTCAATTGACAGTAAGTAGTTTGCACGGGAACAATCAAGGGAAATGTCAGAAACTTCTGCAGAAATGGAAATGATATGTGGTACATTATTTATATTTTTTCTTTGAGGATAAGTAAACCTGGTTTATTTACAGTAAAAAAAAATGGATAATTTACAAAAGAAGAGTAAAATTGCAAACCGAAATAGGGAACCAAAACCGGTATATACAATGGGAATCTGAAATATGACTATTGCATAAATTGTTTTTGGTAACGCCTGTTGATAAGAGCGTCAAGAATTTTTTCGTCGAGGTTTTCCAGTAAGAAGAATTTTTTCCCCTTGGTAGCTGCAATCCTGAATGGACCGAACCAAAGATGGTCAAACTTGTCGTGTTCCCCTACATCTTCTTTTCTAGAATCCCACCTTAAAACTAGATCTCCAGGAAGAAACTCCCTGTCTTTAGCCTTTTTATCGAAAAAGGGCCTTCATATTATCTTGGTGATTCTGAAGTTTGTCATTAACCTCATCCCTATTTTGCTGGACTTCGATGATTTGATTTATCCTTCTTGTAACATCATTTGGCTCTTCATTTGTGTATTGTCAAAGATTCATCATAGGAAGAGCGAGATTTATAGGAAGGACAACATCAATACCATAAACCATTTGAAAAGGGGACATACCTATCGATTTCTTAGTGTCGATTCGATTCACCCATAAGACGTATTTTAAGTGAACATGCCAAGCCTTCTTATTTTCTATCAACAACTTTTTTATTATAGTCATAAGGATCTTGTTGGATGATTCAGCCAACCCATTCCCTTGAGGATAGTAGGTTGTAGAGTGTCCTAACATAATGTTGTGATTTTGGAAGAAATTGACCATTGCCATAGATTTGAAATCTTGGGCACTGCCGGTGGCTATTTTTTGAGGACAACCAAATCTCAATAGGATGTTCTCTTCCAAGGAGTTTATTACTACCGAATCCGTATAATTATGAGTTAGAATGGCTTCGACCCACTTCATGAAGTAATCGGTAGCAGTTAAAATCCATTTATGTTGGGCGATTGACTGCAGATGGATTTCTCTGATGAAATCTAGGCCCCATTGTTGAAAGGGAGATTATGTTTTGAACGAGATTAACGATAGTGCAGGGAGATTTTGCTTACTGGAGAATAGTTGGCAAGAGTTGCAAGCTCTTACCTTGGCATTCACATCAGTAAATAAATTTGGCCAATAGTACCCAACTCTTAAAATATTGTAGGCCGTTTCCCTCTAGGCGTGGTGTCCTCCACACACCCCTTCATGAAATTCGTTTATGTCACCTTCTGCTTCAGATTCTATTAAGAAACTTAACAAGAAACCTAGAGGATCCTTCCAGTACAACTGGCCATCAATAATACAATATTTAATTATGTGCAGCTTCAAATTTCTCGCCTTGGATGGAGTCATGTTATTTGGGCATTGAAGGGTAAGGAGGTATGAAACAATATCGCAATACCAAGAAGAGGAAGAAAACTTATCTTTGATCTAGATCGTAGGGGTTTGATCGCCAAGTTCCTCTATATCTAGGATATATCCGTGTGATTCCAGGTGGTTTATCCCAAGTGCCTTGAAATTTGATTCGGCTAACAATTTCGCGAGGCCTTGACCTTTGACTAGCTTGGTCGGTTTCACTTCTAGATCAAATTCTTGAATTTTAGCCAGCCATCGTTCTCTTCTCCCATCACTGTCTGGATGAACTAAAATGTCTTTAATAGAATTAGTCGACATGTAAGCGATTATCTTGGAATGCAATACATATGTCCTGAAATCCTTGAGAGCCTTCACCATTGCATATGCTTGCTTCTCAAGTATATCGTACCTTAACTCTGCATCCCTGAGGCTTTTGCTGAAGAACGATATTGGTTGCTTGAATCCTTCCTCGTTCTTTTGCAGGAGTACCATTGCAACACTATGTTCGGAAGCGAACAAAAAGATCAAGAATTCCTTTGTATAGTCTAGACTTGCTAACACCGGTGCTTCCCCTATGTATTTCTTGACACGCTCGAATGGTGCTTTATCTTCAATGGTCCATTTCACTTCGTTGTCTTTCTTCAACATATCTTCCTGCATAGCGAAGTGGGATTTGTTAGGATTTAGAGAAAAACCAAACTTTCTGCATTTTTCGAAGGTATGCCTAAGGTGTAGTAGGTGTTCTGCATCAGAGTTAGAAAAAACCATCAAATCATCAAGATAAATAACAAAATATTTGTCTTTCTCAATGATGAACGCGATGTTCATCACTCTCTGGAAATTAGCCCTTGCATTCATCAAACCAAATCACATTTTATCGTACATAAAAGTTCCCCATAGAGTTGTAAACACAATATTTTCTTTGTCATCTTCATGGACAACAATTTGACTGTATCCGGAAAAACCATCAATCATGGACATTATGTTAGCTCCAAATACTTTTTCTAGAACATGATCCATTTTTTGTAGTCAGTAGTTGTCTTTGAGGGATGACCGATTTAAGTTTCCGAAATTTACACAGAGCCTTATTTCGCCATTTTTCGTCCTGACGGGTACCAAATTTGCTACCCATTCAGAATCTCTGAGTGGAATGATAATCTTCACATCGAGAAGCTTCTTGACTTCCCTTTCTATCGCTGGCAGGAGAATATGGTTTATTTTTCTGAGTTTTTGCCTAAAAGGTTTGATACCATGTTTCAAAGGAATATTGTGTTCAATGACAGAGGTATCGTAATTTTTAAGATCATCATAGGACCACACAAAAACGTCTTTATATTTCCTAAGAAACTTGGCGTACTTATTATTCATTTAGGTTGGAAGATATTTAGATATTTTGACCAGTTTAGGATTTTCCACAGTTCCTATATTACAATCTTCAACCTCTTTGGGCTGAGGTCGTAATGTAGATTTTAAAGGTATGTTATCATGGTCAAATAATATCTCTAAGGGGATCAGACCTCTAGGGATCTGATTGTTCTTAAGCACAAGAATACGGTGATTTTCTATCTTATCCTGGAACTTTTCAGGGTCTTCACCTTCCTGCATGACCCAGATAGGATCGTTCTGGTTTTCCTGATTTGTGTGAGTACAAGAGAACTCATTGACCATTCCAAGGAACTGTTTAATTTGTTCGTCATCTTCAAATACTTTCTAGTGATGAAAATTATTTTGGATCGAAGGCCTGTTTCTCATTTCGATGTGATACTTCAGTTTTAGGACAGAGGTGGTACAAAGGTCGCTGCAGCTTTGGATAAAGAATCGTCCTGTTGATTTTCCGTTTTGGGAATGGAGTGAGTGTTAAAGGACGAGAATAATTTTTCTATCAAATCCTAGGTGAAATTTCTATATGACCTTATCTTTGGATGTTTGGCTTGATACTGTTGTTTTATTTCTTTCACAATGAGTTTTGCATCACCATAAACTATCAGATGTTCAATTTTTAACTTTTTGGCGGCTTCTAATCCTAAGACTAGAGCTTCATATTCAAAGACATTATTTGTATAATCAACCTCCCATTGTAATCTATATGAGAAGGGAATAATGTACACATCTCCCGGTGCTACAAATAACACTCCAACCCCTGCTCCTTCGCAGGATGAAGCGCCATCAAATTGTTTTTTCCACATTCCCTCTCTACTATTTACATTTTTCTTTGTTTTTTCTACTTTTTTATTTTCTTCTTTTGTACATTCTTCGAAATCGTCATCTATAGATATTATACAATTTCCTAGGTCCTGATCAACAACATAGATTGGGTAATTATTAGGGTTTTGGGGTTCGCTTACAGTATACACCAGTCCAGTCTCTCTGTACAGTCGAGTGAATTGTCCACCAAAAATCAGGATCATAGCGTAGGTCATGTCCAGTTGAAGTGATCCTCCTAAATTGGCACCCTAAGACCTAGATAGAAGCATATCATATTTGGAAGGGATGTCAACACCGACTACATCCATAAGGATACTTTTTACAGGGATCTGTGCAAGATTTACTACCAAATCTTCGATCATGCCTAGACACTTAACTTTTCTAGAATCAAATGAATACAAGTCTTGATAAGGTCTAGTAATTTCAAGGCCTAATTTCTCCATGATAACTTTAGGCATTAAATTATGAGAAGCCTTAGAATCTAACATGCAGTTTTGAAGTAAATGGTCATGCACAATTAGTGTAATATAAAATGGATCAACAAAATCCTTGGTGTTTTTGATGTGTGGACCGAATATGATCGTAGGTCTTTCATGTTGTAGACTAATAACATCAGCGTGACATTTAGCATCAGAAAAATTTATCATTTTAGCAATTTGATTTTTATAAATCGGATTTATTGCAAGCTCAACCAGGGGCATGGGGATTTTAATTTTATTAAGTTCGTTTTCTAAACTAAAAACTCCGATTGTATTTTTTATTTCTCTAGTTGAAACTTGTGCTTCTGTATTTTCTGGTTTTTTAGTTTGTGTTGCTCTTGTTTCAACTGATTTTGTTCAAGCAACTTGTGTTTCAGTCTGCGGTTTAGCAACTATTGCTTCATTCATTTTATTTTGTGACAAAATATTTTTCGGTGGAACATTCGTAGAATGTTTCTCTTTGGGCCTTAAATCATCCTTTTGTTGGAGTTCGACCATTATTGAGTCGGCCAGTCCTTGATAGGCATATTCTCCTAGATTACTGATGATTTCTTCATTATTAAACAAGGATTCTAGGTTTAAATACTTTTCATAGTCCTATCTTCTTAAATGTGGCCCGATATAGTCATCACTATGGTTGTTCGAGTCTTCTTATAACTCATAATTTTGCATATCATCCCTCTACATACAATTTTCAGTTTTAAACGGAGCTTGGATCATTTGATATTCATTTTTTATTTGTCTATGTTGTATTTAAGGGTTAGGGTTTCTCTTGAACTTATTTCTAATGTAAGTATCAGGTTTGGCTTGATCTAATTACATTCTGGATATCTTGTTTGATAGATCTTTAATTATCTTGGACATCTCATCCATTTTCTCTTCTACAGACTTTCGAGATCCAGATGGTCCTACCTATTCTTTGAAATTCCTAGGTTCTTTCGTTCCCATCTCAACTTTGGTTTTTAATTTCCCGAATGCCATTATATTCGATTCGATTTCTATGGCATCATCTTGCATTCCTGCTAGTGTGGTAGATCTTATTTCTCTCAAGAGGAGAGAAAAGTTAGGTTCAAAGGCCCCTACAAAAGTTACCTTTGTAGGAGGTTGAGAGGGTTTGAATTCAACTGGGATTTTGTTGTACAGTTTGTTGAACCTATGAGTAAATTCAAGAACTAATTCAGAGTTATTTTTTCTTAAAGCCCCGAATTCAGTCAAATAATAGAGATGGTCCTTCCTCTCTTCCCACTGTCTTAGTAAGACATTTTCTAGATCATCATATGACCGTATGGAACCTACAGGGAGTCCTCAGAACCAGGTTCTCATGTGTCCTTCAAAGGTTTGTACTAACAGCCTAGAGTAAACATCTTTGTGTTCGATGCCAAGGATATTAGCAAACTGGTTGAAAAAGGTTATGTGTTCGGTTGCGGTTAAATCTTCTTCTCCCATGAATTTTGGTAGGTTTTTCATATAATTTTAGGGAAGATCATGAAGGGAGGAAGGGAGGACCAAGGGAGCATATCTGGCAGCTACCTCGGCAAAGATTCTAGGAGGAAGATCTTTTCCTTGACCTTTTCCACCTGCTCCTCCACCTCTGGCACCACCTCCTCCAACAACAACTATTGGAAGTCTAGGAGACAGATTTGGGGAACTAAAAAGGGGATTTTCAAAAACTTTGAGGGACTAAAGTCGTGACCTTTCGACTACTTTGGGATGTGGTGAAGGAAGCTCTGGAAAGAGGTCGTTAGGAGATGAAAAATCTAGAAGAGGAGGAAGAGGGAAATGTGGACTGGTTTCCTCATACTTACAAGATGTATATATAGGAGAACCAATATGAGATGAATTAGGGTATAGAATATATTCTTCAAAGTTTTGGGAAACTGAAACCTTTACTTCGAGCAAAGGTGGAAACGTCAGGGTTTCAACGACAACGGGTATCGAAAGTGATCTTTTGTTCTGACTTGTAGGAGTATCATTCAAGTCAATATCAACTTTTATCTCGGGAACAATTACCTTCAGATTCTCAAGCTTAGCCTCGAGTTTACTAGTTGACACCTCTTCAAAGGGTACTTGTTTAAAACTCTCTCCAGGGGTTAGTTATTCAATTTGAACCTTAGCATTAACTTGTGTAACTTTG
This sequence comes from Picea sitchensis, assembly GCA_010110895.2. NCBI lineage: Eukaryota > Viridiplantae > Streptophyta > Pinopsida > Pinales > Pinaceae > Picea > Picea sitchensis. The sequence goes on from SNQJ01S0113357.1 coordinate 22,732, forward strand.
GGTTGATATAATTTACTTGCTGATGCAGTAGTCGATTTGAGGTATCCCTTTGGTTTCAACAACCTTTCGAGATCTGACACTGGTGTGGTCTGCTTATCGTCTGGATTCTTTCGAATGAATGCCAATTTTGTCTACAGTGGAGTCGCTAAGTGAAAGATAAAAATAAGCCTTACTTGTGTATTCAATATTTTTTCAATATCAAAGATAGAAATTTACCTTGTTGTTTTCCCAGGGAAAAATAGCTTCGTTTCTCTGTCCCCGACAACGGTGCCAAAAATATGTTGTTCCTGAGATTAAACTTAAGGCTCAAAGAGTAATGTCATGCATCAGAAAAATTTAAAGAGACTGTTTTAAAAGAGTGTTTTTTCTACCTTTAGTTATATAAGAAAAGATCCTTAAACAAAATTAATAATAAGACAATATAGAGACCGTATTTCGTTGTCTGAGTCACAATTATGATATTCAATGGTGTGGGAGAAACTTACAAAACTATTAAACAATGCTAGGCATCAATGACAAATGAATATCACCTTTTTTGTAGTAGAAGAAAGAAAAGAGTGCACCCTTGAACAAGATATGAGATGCAGTAATTCAAATAGCTTGCAGGTCTTGTATTACTTACAACAATTACAAAGGAAAAAATACTTACTTAACGAATTACTGAGATAATACGATTACTGTAGTTGTGATACTAAATTACAATCAATCACTTGTCAAGGAATTACATAAGGAAATTTAGAGATATGGAAATACAGGAGAAACACATAACTCAAACTGAACAGAATTTGGAATCTCTGTCTACACTTGTATTAATACTAAAAAAGGAGAGTTTTATCTATTACATCCGAAAAGAAGCAGCCTTGAATATATCTTGAATCTATGTACTTATACAAAATCTGTCACAACTCAAAATGGTTGGACTTCTTACAATATTTAATTAAAATAGCATAATTCGGAAATAAGACAACAGTGTGTAAAACCCGATGAGCTTTGCCGGCATTTTCTTCTATCTCTTCACTTGCTGGAAAAAATGTTTCTTTTGAGGCAGAAGGATAGTCGAATGGATAGCTCTGCATGGCTCGTCAAAGAATGAATATCAGACATAGGAAAAGTAACAGTCTGTGGAATGAATGATAATGAAATGGGGGTAAGCGAGAGTTTATAATGAGAGTGAACGAGGCAGATGGTTGTTTGAAAATGACATATAAGGAGGGTGAAAAGGAGAAAAAATCGTGTATATTTTTCTACCTTCTTCCAACTATATTCATTTCTCTATGGTCAATACACTGCTGACATATGCTCAACAATTCCACTACAAGCCTTGAAGGTTCAATTGTTTCATTCACCTCGAAAGTGAATAACTTATTTTCTACTTGAGGTGGCCTTTCTTGAATTCTTTTCAATTCTCGAGCTGTGGCATGTAATTGTAAGCTTGGATTCACTAACCACTTATTGATTTTAAGACGATCGATCTGGCTTGTTTTCTATATGGATGTCAGTGTTTCCTCCTTGCTCTTTATGGAGTTCTGTTAGTTCATTTCTATATCAATTTTCCCCAGGTCTTCCACGATATCACTTCCCTTAAGATCAATTAGTCCTTTGTCTAATGGCGACATCGCTTCTAGGCAAGCCTCTTTCACTTCTTTGACAAATATTTTTCTCTGGCAAGGAGAGAGCATAGGAAAATCAGGGACATTATCTTTCTGTGTAAATATAATGGCTTATTGAAACTTAGCTCGGGCTAAGCGGGCCTCTCTTTCTTTGTCATAGATTCCCTTTAGGTAAAGATCTATTGTTCGGTAGCACTTCTAGATGGCGTCAAGCTTCATAAAAAGATTCTGCTGGGCCATTTCCAATTTTTCGTTTATTTCCAATTCTTGAGTTTGGAACGCTGAAATATCTGCTAAGGTTAGGTATAATTTGCCTTGAAATTTCCCTATCAATTCATCACATTGAGTGACTAATCCTTGGTTGGCCCATGAATTTCGATGGAGCTCCTCGAGGTTAGCCTGCAGTTGTTGGATTTGTTGTCGGTCATGAGCTTTGATTTTCTAAAAGTCTTGGCTCATCCTATTCCTTACAGTCTGTTCCATGGCCAGTATTTGATCTCACAACTGCCCCACCAATAAGATTTTATGTCTCAATTTCTCTGCCAAATTCTCCACAAACCATTGATTTGCACTGGAAAAGGCATCCAATGAGCCTGCAACTTCTTTTGTGAATTCTGAATCCAGTGCCTTTATTCAAATCAGATACATTGATTTTCATATAGCTTCACTGACGAAAAATTTATTAACTTTAATGGAAATCTCTACCTGACGATCCGCAATCCGCGTTTGAATTATTACCGTTAATTAGTCATAAAGAGCATTAATATTCAACAGTTCATGTTCAGGATTTTTAGATGAGACATCGTGAGAATTTCCCGAATCCTGAATCTGCGAAGATTAATCCCTGGATAATCGCTTTTAAAACCTTAATTAATCATGTTTAAAAAGGTGTGTAAATTTCAAGTGTTTCGGGAGTTCAAACTTCAGGAATTTAAATGTAGCTCGAGAGGAAATTCTTGAAACCTGAAGTTGCGGACTGATTAATTATCTAATAAAAGTATTAATTAAACATATTTAAGTTTAAGAATTTCAAAAATTCAGACTTCATATATTTTAGGATACAATACAGGTTAAGTGCATGAACCCCAAAGTGTGAAGTCATTAATTTTCTCTTGATCGTGATTAACTTATTTAATTAACATTTAATACTTCGACATTTTGATGCTTCACTGATTTGTGAACTCATTCTTTGTTAAATTCCTGAAGGATCATCTTCCGTAGTGATGTGTTAGATGTCGTCATTCGAGATGACATGTCAACTAAGGGAAGACTCAAAATATACACATGTCCTATGACTTACATTTTTAAAAGGTTTAGGAAAAGTTGCGAGTAGATACCTTCGGGTTTCGATGTTCGATTTTTTTTTATCTTTAAGACTTATCGAAACGTCCGAAGCTCCGAAACAACCTTTAGTGATTTGCCTCTTTAAAATTCAGGTGGCTCCAGAACTCCGAAGGTATTAGGGTCATTCAATCAAAAAGGGAAAACTTATAAATGATGGATATCACGCGCACCTTATTACTAATTAACTAGAAATTAATTTGATTTAAAATTTGAAAATTAATTTCTAAGTTACCGTTTTGGGAAAGATTATATTTTCATGAGGTGATTTTATATAAATCTCAAAAGTTCAGAATTGTATGTATTCCAACAGTGGTAATGAACGATGGCCTTTCATGAACCCATCCAATGGAAACTCACTCATAAGGGAACCAACTTGCTAGGGCATTCTGTTATCCTCCCCAGGTATGGACAAGTCAAAATGCATAAATTCCAAGCACACGTCATGAAGCAAAAATAATTAAATGCACATATTCAAATGTTTTGAGAATCAGAGTGACACATAACATGATACCTGGACTCATTACCTCATGGAGCAAGACCCACTGCTGCTTCAGGACCAGTCCGATGGGATGGATCTTGTTGTTGCTGACAGGATGGAGGCACCAGAGAAGAAGGATGGGACCTCTAGGGCCAGGCTCAAGTCAATATGGCTCTTGGTACTCCATTTCTAGGACCTGTGGGCCTCGAGACATAATATCCCTAGTTATCCCTAAGCTAGGGGATAACAACAACGATACCAGTTATTAAGTCTGGAGGTTTCAAAGAAGTTGTAGTTTTAACATTGACAACAAAAATTGGTGCTATGGTTAGTGCCATTTCTCAATTCAAGGGTTGATTTTAAGGTTTTTGTCGACAATATTATGATGTTATTAACAATGTGGTTGCAAAAAGTGGTAATTTTAACCTTGAAAAAAAAGAGTGCTACTGGTAGCACTACTTTTTGAAACAAGGGTTGGTTTTGGTGTTTTTGACCAAAAAAAATGAGTTTTTAGGGCTAGAATTTTTGTTTTTAGGTCACAATTCCCATTAAGTCAATAATTGTGATTCTTGATCATTTTGTTGAAATTTTACTATGCATTTTAATTTATCAAATTCTCTAGGAAGGAACTTGTTAAATCATCTTGTAAATTTATATTTTCGAATGATTGCTCAAGGAATTTCACTTTGAATTTCACTCGTCCTTTTTTGCAATCATTCACATTGTTCCCTAAACATTTTCGTCATTGGTGCCACAGTTTCTATTATCGCACAAATTGTAGGTTGGGAAAATCCCAACTCAATCCACAAGATGGAAATAACTATGAGAATACCTACCCACTATCACCTTAAGTAAGTACTCCCCTCGCTTTAGTGAAGGAAAATTCATACACAAGGGGGTTATCCTGGGTGACCCTAGGGGGAAATGAGATGTAAAGTGGAGTAATGAAGATGATAATCCTATAGGTCAAGCTAAGAAGTGGAATATGGTTTGGAAACAAGTCTCGGAGATGGTTAATGGATGTCAAAAGTTTGAGTACTTGCATAAAAGTGTTGTACCTACCCAAGACAAGAGAAAAAACAAGTATACAAGCCCAATATTCAAATGGACAAGAAAGTGAAGCTTGTTGTCATATATAGAAGCAGTAAACAATGATATAAATCAGCAATTAAATGATAATAGAAGTTGCTATATATGACACTGAAATTCAAGCAAAGATGCAAGAGATTAAGATAGCAATGGTTAATATAAAAGTAAGATAAAGCTAGACTTTAGTGACAAAGTAAGGTTGTTAAGAAAAGTTTTTGAAGAGATATTATGACAGCCTTATGGATGTAGAAAAAGGTTTCTACAACAACAAAATTCAACCACCAAAATTCACAAATAAACCACCCAAAATATGCACTAATATTAATAGATTATTATGGCAACTTATTAGCAATTTCTGATGGTTGAATAGTGACTAAGAGAAATAAATTTAGATGAGTTTGTTGCAGCCCTAATGGATTTAGAATAAATTCTAAACAATAAGGTGTCCTTGACCAATCAAAATTCCCTAGTGGCTCAAGAAAACTATTAAGGCAAATAATTGATTTCATTTTAAACAATTTGAATATCTCGTGAAACCATGCATTCCAATGCAATAATTTATTTCTCCAATGTAATTTTCATATCAGTGTTTTGTATCTATTGGGTAGATGGAGTATTGGATATAAGATTTAGATCCACAACATCACTAGGGGTGTAGGCTCTTCTACTCCCTAGAGAATGCAAAACCAACTAAGGTAAGGCTAGGAGGGTGTGAGCCTTTTTACTCCTCCTAGTAACCTTGTAAAAATTGTCTTATCAGCTAGTAAATAACATGAACCTTGGTGGAGGGTGTATGCCCTTATACTCCTCCAAGGGTTTGAGGCAATATTATCAATGAAACTAGAAGAAAACACCAACAAAATGCAAAAATTTCCTTACCAATTCCAAAATAGAAAGATAAAACCCTAGTTTACCAAGCAAGATCCATCCATAAGAAAGATAACAAACCTCCAAGAGGTGTGCACGACCTTAGCTCAACAATATACCAATATAAAACACCATTATATAGTTTCACAACAGAGAGATGATCCAAATTTCCCAAATAGGGTGAAAATTTCATCCATGTAGTCTTTCTCATATGAGAGAGCTATGTTAAAATGCAATGAAAATGATTCTTATTTATATAAAACTCCTAAAAAGTGTTTATCCACATAAATTTAAGGTATACCAAAAAGTAAGGAGGCCAACCCCCTTTACTTTACCCATTTACAAAATAATTTTAATTTGCACATGAAGAAAACCCTAAAAGTGTGACGTCAACCTCTTCTAGAGTGACGTCTTGGTCACTTTGGCAAATCGTTGAGCTTGAGGATGAAATCGTTGGGCCTCCAAAGGCCTTCACTTCATGCAATTGGGTATTCTCTCCAAGGTACAAGGGATATCCCTCATCAAAATTCCAAGTGTCCATATAACATCACATCACCACCAAAAACCTAGCCCTAGGGTGATGTCAAGCCTTCTAAAGTGACATTTTAGCCTCCAAAGGAAAATCATTGGGCTTGCAAGGACTAGGTGAGGTCCTCCAAGGTCTCTTCCTTTTCCCCCAAGGGAAACACTCATCTCTTATACTACCCCAAGGTCTGGGCCATGGAATCCAACCGGTGGGCTTCCTACCCCAATGAAGGCCCAAGCTGGGCTTGTTCCTCCAGAATGTCCATCAACAAGGTCCTGCAAAGATGGACAAGTATGCTCTCCAAGGATCTCAAGTCAAAGCATAATTGCAAGTAAAATCACATTTAATATAAGAGCCACCTAAGAATTTTCATCAAAAACTACCTCATCAAATTAAACAAGTGCTCAAAGACCCTATGCAATTTGTCAAGTTTAGGTATGGGAGGGTTGACAAGGTGACTTATTCGGTGAATCGTTCCTTAAGTCAAGGAGTGTTTCCTAGGTGGAAACCTCTCTAAGTCATGTGGAGAAAATGAAGTGGATGGGGGTAAGACTTTTAGGCACAAGGTTCATGACATACAAGGGTTCGTATTGTCTCATTTATGGGTGTCTTTGTAGAGGGTGTGTTGCACCTTCGTTTTCAATGCATCCTTTTTCCAAGCCCATTAATTGTCATTTATTTTTTAAAAGTGATTCCAGGTTGAATCCAAGGTGGGACTTCTACCTAAGCATGAAAAACATTTCCCACCTTGAATCTGACCTGGTCACACTATGCTTCCCCAAGTTGAAGACAATGTGTGGGACTTCTACATAAGCATGAAAAAAATTGCCCCCACACACTCTACCTTTATTGGCATTTTTATATTGTTATTTTTTACAGGTCCCATCAGTTTCTTATGAGAGACATTTCATTGTACTAGGGATCCATGGGCGAGCATCTAGAAGGTTTTTGATTGGATTTTAACTTTTTCCAGCTACAAACATCTATGCCTTCAGCCCCTTCTTCCCATGAAATGTGTAATGTCCCTTTCCAAATAGGAGCTCCAGAGAGGAGGCTTAATGGTCTAAACCACCCCGTTAGACTATAGCCAGGGCCAAAGAGGGGTAAACAGGGTTACTAGAGGTCACTCCAGTCACAGGTGTTATATTCGGAAAGTGACATTGAGCTAAAAAGGGTTAAAAGTGATTTAAAGTCATTATGAGCTAAAATAGAAGTCAACAGTGAATTAGGGTTTCAACAATGATTTAGGGTTTTGGAAGTCAACAATGAATTAGGGTTTCAACATGATTTAGGGTTTTGGAAAGATATAAAGGAAGGGTCAATGACCCAATTCATCATTATGCAGATTATGACTTGTCATTGAGGAGAAGAGGCGCATCTCAGGAGAGATAGTTTAGTGTATTCTAGGAGGAAGACACCAGTTGGCTAATTTCGGTGTTGAAAGACACACCCTAGTCATCGGGAAGATCATCCATGTCTTCCATCATTCTTCATTGATTCTGCAGTGCTCCCATATTTCGGGTATTATCTTGTAGTTTCTTATTTGTATTCCGGATAAGATCCTTTTTTGTTTTGATTTAGCTAAGTGTTGTTATTTTTATTCAGTTGCAGTTTCTTATTTGTATTCTGGCTAAGATCCTTTGTTTGTTGATCTAGTCGAGTATTGTCAGTTTATTCAGCTGCATTCGACCATTTTGTAATCCACAGAGATATCATAATACAAACTTTGCAATCCTTTGTCACGTTTATTATTTGTATGATCATTTATATGTTGTAAACGATTAATCCTACACACACATTAGCAGCGTTTCCTAGACTAGCCAAGTCAATAACATTACAGTGGTATCAGAGCTTTAGTCCTGCCAGCCTGTGACTAAAGACAATGAGTGCAGCAGAAGACCTAGAGGGTCGTGAACACGTAGGTGACGAATATGTCACTTACAACAGGCATT
>SNQJ01S0113357.1:39357-54567 GCA_010110895.2 Picea sitchensis
GAGAGAGAGAGAGAGAGAGAGAGAGAGAGAGAGAGAGAGTATTACCACTTTCAATTGTATTTGTTACATCTTGGGTTCTCACTTAATGTAAAGGTCCCAAACCACAAATGTGAAACCCCAAGCGTGACTTAGATAAGCTACCCATTGTCACCTCTATAGCTTTGTTTTTCTCTCTTTAGGCTAGCTTCGTTCTAACCCAAGGGGGAATCCTTAAGGTAGTCTAAGCCTAATATATTATAGAACAAGAGGGGAATAAAGTGCTTAGGGAAAATCTAGTCTAGTGTTTATTAATAATAAATTAAGATTTCAAATATGCACTCAAATTTAATTAGCTTATTTGAAAGGTACAAAACAACAATATAACTTGGCTAATTTAGCAAATCCAAAGTGGAATAAAGTGCTGGAAATTATGGATTTGTGTTCAGAAATTTCAAGTCAATGTTTAAAGTGATAATTTAGGGTTTATTTGACTTGAATAGCATAATGGAATATAGTTTTTACTATTGTAAATTTTCAGATTGCAAAACATAAATAAATTTGGTGATTTTTTTTTATGAATTTTTAGGTGGTTGAAAGGGAAAAATCAATGACTTATTTTTGTATTGAGATATGGGGTCAAATGGGTTTCTTAGAGAGCTAATCCAAAAAATATTTGTAAAACTTATTTAAACTCAACAATATGATAACCAAGTACAATATATTATCCCCCAAAAATTTAATCTTACAACAAAAATAAAAAAGTTTGATCTATACACTGATTACACTAGCTGAGTAAAGTTCATGCACAATGAAAATAAATAACTAAACACAAGAACACAAGATGTACCCTAGAAATCCCATCTCTGGGGAAAACCAACAAAACAAGAGCTTTATTATTTCTTCTTTAGAGTAATTAGCAGTTGTATAATTACAGAATGCAACTCATATTTTAGATCTTACTCAGATATGGAAATTACAATCCACAAGAAGCCTCCTAGAGTGTTGTATGACCTCCCAATTCTTCCTCCAACCGAGGATATGTTCCCTCGATGAATTGACTCCCCTTCTTGACTTATCGAACCTCACAAAGGCCTCTCCAAACACTCATAGATATTCATATATGCTACAAAAACTCCCTGCAAAATATTAGATCCATGTACAATCGTCCTACGACCCTCTGTACTATGCTCTAAATCCCTCACAACTCTTTGCAAACACACAAAGATTCGGCCCAACAATTGTTTCCTTTAACCAACAAATCGACCCCTGCAAATAATTATTATCTTGTTCTCAAAGCATCTGCAGGAAACTCAGTCCTCAAGGAAACCCTTTCCCCTCCTTTCTCTCTCTCAACCACTGAGATAATCAAAATACATGAAAAACTAGTGTCCTCACCCTCTCTTTATCATCTTGAATTTTCCCTTTTAGGCATAACCCTATATCTCCAAAGTGATTGTTGGCTGAGATTAGATATAACCTCTAAATGAATGGCTAAGATCATATCTATCTTCTCTCAAGATCAATGACTGGGACTTAATATTTTGTTGAGAATGTTATCCCCAACTCCTAGGGATAACTAAGGAGATGATGTCTCGAGGCCCTCAGGTTGCATACAAGGAGTACTGAGAGACAACTTGACTAACAGTGTCCACTTGCATAGACAAATACCCACCTCACCACCACAACTCTAGGTTTGTCACGACCATATCCACCACATCAGTTGACCTCCAGAAGACATTGGGTCTTACTCCATGAGGTACAAGTCAGGTATTATGGAAAGTGTCATTTCAATATTTGAGGCATTTGAGTTTGTTGCATCTATCACTGCTTTTGATTATGTGACCTTTTCTTGGACATTATGCTATTTTCCATGTTTCACTTTGGTGGTTGACATTGCGCCCTAGTAAGTGGGTCACCCTTAGGGATAGGTATGCTACTGGGAGGTCCTTTTGATAAGTCATTGTGCCATTCCTGACCATACTTGTCACTTTCCACACTTCATCCCTCACCTCCTCACCTTTTGGGATTTTCGGGTGTACTGACCCAAGAAGGGGTTGTCCCTCATTTCATGGGAAGAAGGGGCTGAAGGCCCAGAGGCTTGTAGCTGACAAAAGATAAAAGTAAAAAATTAACCTTATATATGCTCGCTTAGGGATCCCGAGGACAATGAGATGTCTCCCATAAGAAACTAATGGGACTCGTGAAAAATAAATATAACAAAATGCCAACCATAGTGGAGCATGTGTGGGCATTGTTTTTATTGCTTAGGTAGAAGCCCCACACATGTTTTCAACTTGGGGAAGCACGATGTGACCAAGTTAGAGTCAAGGTGAAAAAATGTTTCATGCTTAGGTAGAAGCCTCACCTTGACTTCAACTTGGAAACATCTTAAAATAATAAAAGGCATAAATGGGTTTGGAAAAAGGTTGAATTTAAAATGAAGGTGCAACACACCCTCAACAAAGGCACCCATAAGTGAGTCACTACAACCCCTTGTATGTCATGAACCCCATGCCCAAAACTCTTCCCCCCATCCATGACACTTCATCCACATGAATTAAAAGGAGGTCCGCTCGGAAAACACCCCTAAAACTTCTTGTGCACTAAGGGCGCCCTATTTTAGCCAAGAAGTTTGTTGTTGTAATAAGTTTAATTCTACAACCATTAGGGCTGCAAAAAACCCTAAACAAATCTCTAAATAACTCACAATTCAACCATCAAAATTTGTTAAGAGTTTGCCAACATAATCTACTTGTCCTAGTACATCTTTTGGGTGGATTCTTTGCAAGTTTGGGTGGCTGATTTTTTTGTTGTAACAACTTGTTTTCTACAACCATAAGGATGGAATATATCTTTGTAGTACCTTTTTCTTGTACTAGTCATATCTAGCTTAACTCTTGTATCATTATCTTGACTTTTGGCACTTATTTATCATCTCTAATAATCATTTGTTTGTTGATATATATTTTTTCCGACTATTGCAATTATGGACACCAATCTTAACTTGATTTTCTACTTGATGTATTACGTGCATAATTGGATTTTCTTGTGTCTCAAATGTGTACAAACAGTTTCAGCCGGTACCTAAGGAATTGGAAACCTTAAACCACTCCCGAGACATGTCATCAAAGCCATATTCCACTTAGAAATTTGACCTATAGGGGCATCAATTCATAAGTATCACTTTCCATATCATTTCCCCCTAGGGTCACTGGGATTCCCCCCTTGTGGTGATTTTCATTATCACTAAAGTGGCGAGAATACCTATCTAAGGTGACAGTGGGTAGGTGTTCTCTTAGTTGTTGTCATATTGTGGTTTGGCTCGAGCTTTGTCCAACCTACAACTTGTGCTATAACATTTTGGTGCTATTGTTGGGGAACATTTTGAATCCTCTTTTGTTCCCTAATGAAACTTTGGAAATCTTCCATCCCAAAGCCTCTACCCCAATATTTCCTGGTGACTCCACTTGAAGGATGTTCCCCTTCCACCCTTAGTGAGCCTTGATCTCATATGACGACTCCGCCATCCAAGAACCCACCTTTCCTTGATTACCCTTTCCATACTTTGATGTGCCTTGAGCTCATTTGGTGACTCCATTGAGTTATTATCCTAAGCGATGGAAGTATGTCTCTGTGGCGCTTCCGTGAGGCATACAAGGCCCTAGATTTAGAGGATGTTTATCAATCCCAAATTTTGATGGTGATCCTTCATTGTCCATTGCACACATTGTCATGTTCACCCGACTTATCTTAGAATTAGATTGTGATCATGATGATGAAATAATAAGGTTGTTTCTCTTGTCACTTGAAGAGAAGCAGAGAGATTGGCTCATACATTCTTGTAAGTCTAGAAGTATATCTTCTCCAATGACCCTTGTCCGAGAATTTATTAAGCATTGGGGCCCTAGAACTCAATGTTTTGAAGATATTATTCAAGATCTCATGGATTCATTTCTATGTGAAAATATTCCCTATGGCCTTATCATAGATTTTAAGGAGACCCTCCTTCTAAATTTCAACGAGATAACAGTTCCATAAAAATAGGATGATATTAATGAGGAAAGTTTCGAGTGACTCAAGGAAAACATACAGGAAGACAATGAGTTATGTGAACAATTACTTTAACACTGCCAAAATAAGGACTTCATGGTCAAGTTACGTGTGAAAAAAAAGGAAGAGTACAATGTCATCCTTCAAAATTATGAGAGGAAGCCTACCCTCAACATGACATGGGAGGTTTCCATTTCCTACTTCGGAGTAAAGTCACTATGTGACGCTGTGATATGGTTACTAGGAGGGCCTTCCAACTCAAGATCAATCATTTTTTATGCCCAAATAAGTCTCAAAACATATTGAAGATCAAGATAAACTTTTTCTTAGAGAGCAGGTCCATAATGAAAGCTATCAAGAGAAAGAATATCCTTGTGAAGATGAAGTGCTCATATCCAACCTTCCTTTTGATGAATACATCCAAGACTCTATTCCTCCTACACATCAAGAAGAGAACATGATGAGTTGTAACCATTTCGAAGATCTTGATGATACTTTATTCCATGGTTTTGGAAATGAAGAAAGATACCAAAAGGATCTTGATGAAGTTTCTCTTGCAGAAGGCCTGAACAAGACATTGTTATCGGTTTTCCCTTTTGAAGTAAATGAAGTTTTCCAGTCTTATGAAGAGGTGATCAACTCATTTCACATAGATGAATTCATGGAACAACCCCCGGATATAGTTGATAATCACATTGATGGCTTCATACAGTTTGGGAGACGTAGATGGGGTGTGGGATGCTTCATTATTGATAGAGATCCCATTTACAACATTGAAACTAGATCTCAAGAAAAAGGGGTTGAGTGGTCATCTTTAGAGGACTGGTCTTCGTACACATGATTCAGTTGTTGGCATCCCGATGAGGATATGGTCACAAACTTATTTCGTCAATTTCAAGATAACTTGTCACAATCTGCTCATGATGATCCTCATCCATCCCTTGAGATTTGTAATGAGTATCCTTTCAGCGAGCCGATCTTGTTCTATGAAGATTTCCAGCCACTCTGATGCTTAGATTTTGATCGACACCAGGTCATGGCTAGTCCAGAAGAGTCCAAGGCTGACACTAGCAAACACAATTATTTTCATATTGAGACTTTGGGAAAGGATGTCCAGATAAAGAAGCGACATTTTCTAAGTAAGAGGGAGGATTTTATCTTTAGACGTGAGGTCGTGCCTTACCCCATTTCCTCTTGTTTGAGAAATCAACATGTTTTCTTGGGATCCTTTACCTCCTCTCATCATTTAGGGAGTAGTGAAATTTCAAGCGAAGATGAAGAACAAAACCTTGTAGATGAATGCATCGTTGAAGAAAATCCTATTGATTTGTTGACACTAGATCTTGTTGAAATGTGTCATAAAATAAATTCCTTATGTGCCATGATCATGGATAAATATGGTTTTAGTGATGAAAAATATTTCCATGAAACATGTCATTTTGAAGATCCACTTGAAGCTACCTTGACTTATGTTCTTGCTACATATGATAGTCTCGTTCAAAGATGGATTGATCAAGATTTTGGATATTTTTTCCAGTACGATTTTCTCCCTCCCACCCATCTCCATGATTTTTATTTCATGATTGATTATATGTCTATTTATGCTCATGATTATTATGTGCTCAACTTATCCTTATCGTGTTGCATGATTAAGCACAGGGGAAGATAGCTTGATGAAGTGATGGACAGATGGTTGCACTGGTTGTATGACTTCACATGACGTCACCCATCACCTGATATTCAGGGCCCCAAGGCCCCAGGTAAGTAAATAGGTCATTTTGATTTCCTTCATTTGAATCTTGATTGATCATGATAGTTAGCTTCATTTCATGTTTCATTATTCTCTACTTGCATATTGATTTCATGTTTAGTTTAGATTTTTTTTTTTAAATGCTAAAATTTTCTTTTCTAGATGAGTTTTCATTTTTGGTTTTGATATATATGGATGAAGGGTGATAGGACCACCCTATATTTTACAATGGTATGTTTCAGTGTAGGCACATGTCCACTAAGAGATGTTGCAATTCTCATGCACTCTATGAAGAGCACGTGTACCCAAGTGGGAGCCATATGTTATCCCCATCTCCTAGGGATAACTAAGGATATGATGTCTTGAGGCTCTCAGTTTCCAGACATGGAGTACCGAGAGACAACTTGACCAACAGTTTCCACTTGCGCAGATAGAGACCCACCTCACCACCATAGCTCCAAGCTCATCACGACAATATCCACCACATCAATTGGCCTCCGAAAGACATTGGGTCTTACTCCATGAGGTAAAAGTCAGGTATTATGGTGAGTGTCATTTCAATATTTAAGGCATTTGAGTTTGTTGCATCTATTGCTTCTTTTGATTATGTGCCATTTTCTTGGACATTAGGCTCTTTTCCCCATTTCACTTTGGTGGTTGACATTGCGCCATAGTAAGTAGGTCACCCTTAGGGATAGGTATGCTACTAGGAGGTCCTTTTGATGAGTCATCGTGCCATTCTTGACCATACTTTTCACTTTCCACACTTCATTCCCTCATCTCCTCACCTTTTGGGATTTTTGAGTGCACTGACCCAAGAAGGGGTTGTCCCTCATTTCATGGGAAGAAGGGGATGAAGGCCTATAGGCTTGTAGTTGGAAATAGATAAAATCCAAACATTAACCTTATAGATGCTCACCCAGGGATCTCGAGGACAATGGAATGTCTCTCATAAGAAACTAATGGGACCCGTGAAAAATAAATATAACAAAATGCCAACCAGGGTGGACCATGTGTGGGTGTTGTTTTTATTGCTTAGGTAGAAGCCCCACACATTTTTTCAAATTGGGGAAGCACGATGTGACTAGGGTAGATTCAAGGTGGGAAAAAATTTTCATGCTTAGGTATAAGCCCCACCTTGGCTTCAACCTGGAAACATCTTAAAAGAATAAAATGCATAAATGGGCTTGGGAAAAGGTTGCATTGAAAACGAAGGTGCAACACACCCTCTACAAAGGCACCCATAAGTGAGATACTACAACCCATTGTATGTCATGAACCCCATGCCCAAAATTCTTCCCCCCATCCATGACACCTCATCCACATAACTTATAATGAGGTACCCTCAGGAAACACCCCTAAAACTTGAGGTATGATTCACCCAATAGGTTGTTTTGTCAACCCTCCCATACCTAAACTTGGCGAATTGCATAGGGTCTTTGAGAATTGGTTTATTTTTATGAGGTGGTTTGGATGTACATGCTTACATGGCTCTTTTCTTGATTTGATTTACTCATTTTATTTACTCATCTTGATGTTTTGACTTGAGATCCTTGGAGAGCATATCCATTTACTTTTGTAGGACCTAGCTAGTGGACAGTTTTGGAAGAACAAGCCTAGCTTAGGCTTCCATGGGGCTTGAATCCCATAGGTTGGATACCAGGGCCCACATGCCAGATGATGAAGACATTTCTTTGGAGGCCTAGAATATATCATGGAGGACCTCACCTAGCCCCTGCCACCCAAATGACTTGCCTAAGGAGGCCAAAACGTCACGTTTGAGGGCTTGATGTCATATTAGGGATAGGGTTTGGTGGTGTTGAGGAAACTTGGCCTTATAAATGAAAGAGAAAGACTTTGGCACAAATGTAAGGCTATAAGAAAAAGGTATTGCAAAGACATATTCTAACCTTATGACTAGTAGAGTATTCCTCATAATCTAATACATCATTCTTCATAATAACCTTATGACTAGTAGAGTATTCCTCATAATCTAATACATCATTCTTCATAATAAAAGAATATTCCTCCATCATCACATCCCTCCACACCTGCTATTGAGATGCCTCCTAGAAACTGGAAGGCTCAACCTCTATCAATTCGCTCATAAGAGCCATGTAGATGGAAAATATCTCAAGTGGTTTTCTCTACCTGACTAATGTCCTGGGAGCATCCACCTGCTCCTGAGCCTCTCTCAATGTACACTCAACCCACTTCGACTTCCTCTTGATAGAATTATCCGACTATGTAAATGGAGCATCCTTCTCTTCATCATTCTGCTCTACAGTCTGTCATTGTTGTCCACCCTCCACTGAAGTATGGGGTCCTTGATATGTAGCATCTTCCTTGGGTATGATATGAACTTGTCCCTCACCTTCCATCTATCCACATGACTTCTCAAGATCCATGTCCTCCTCAAATCTCACATCCCGTATCACCACTATTTTCTTAAGTCCTGGAATGTAGAACCTATAGCCCTTTGATTTCTCATTGTAACTGACCAAGATGCCCTTTTCTACTGTAGGGTCTAGCTTGGTTCTCTTTTATGCCGGAACATGACAATATACCAAGCACCCAAAGATGCATAGGTGACCAATTTCTAGCCTCTTCCCTGTAAAAGCCTCGTCAGACGTCATCCTCCCCAATACTTTGTGTGGACTCATATTTTGCAGGTAAATTGTAGTGTTACATGCCTCAACACATAGAAACATGGAAAAATCCTAATCATGCAACATAGCCTTAGCTTCTCCCACTATAGATCTGTTCTTCCTTTCTAATACTCCATTCTAATTTGGATTATATGGCATAATCAACTCCCTCTTAATTCTTGAATCTGTGCAGAACTACTTGAAGACACTCGAGGTAAAATATCCTCCATTATCCGATCTGAGCACCTTATTTTTTCTTCCCGTCTGGTTCTCCACAAGAGTTTTAAACTCCAAAAACCGATTGAAGACCTCATCCTTGGTATTCATAAAATAAATCCAAGTCTTCCTGGAATAGTCATGAATGAAGGTGACATAGTAACTAGCCACTCCAATGGACACTGCTGACATGGGCCCACATACATCCGAATGATTAAGTCCAATATACCCTTGGACCTACTGTCACTACTAGAAAACACTGTTTTGGTGTACTTGTCCAAAGCACATCCTTTGCACACTATGTGTTGATCAGAACTGAACTTCGGAAGGCCAATCATGGAATCCCTGAGCACCTTGAGTGCTCCATGATGCAAATATTCCATCTATCTATGCCAAATATCCCCCAAATCTTGGACAATGTAACTATTTCTCACCAACGCACATGTTGGCTCAAATTCCAACTTGTACAAATTCTTATTCCTCAGACCCAATACCTTGCTCAAGCTTGCACTTGTGCCCCTCGAATGTATGCACACCTTTCCCTCTTGAAAAGTGACCACATATCCCTTATCCTCCAACTGAGAGGCAAAGATCAAATTCTTTGTTAGTCCTGGAACAAATACTACATCATTAATTGACAAAGGTTTACCTGACTCCCTCTGAAACTTTACAATTCCACATCATGCAGGCTTGTACTTAGCGTCATCTCCTAGTGTGATGAAAACATTTTAAGTGAAATCCTTTAGACTACTAAAGTACTCATGTACCCCTGTCATGTGTGAAGATGTGCCACTGTCAATATACCAAGCACCCGTGACCATGGAGCTAGATAGGCACGCAATAAGAGAAAACCCATCCTCAAATTTAGCTGTAAACACCTCCATGTATGTTGTTGCAATCGTCCCCTTATTGAATTTTCCTTATTTTATTTGGGCATTGACTTGCAAGGTGACCAAGTTGATGGCATGCATAGCATTTTACCTTACCAGGGTCAAATTTCTTCTTGCCACCATGTTTTGAAGATGTTCCTTCTGCAAAACCCTTCTTCCACATAGACTTAGTGTCTAGCATGTGGAAGTCGTCCTTGTAACCTCCAAAAAAACATTAGGAAGTTCACTTTATGAGTAATTATTAAAGTGAATGATCTTTTAATTAATTAAGTTAAATGCCTAAGTTTTGGCATTAGTAACTTAAGTGAAGAGTTGATTAATTCCTAACAGTAGAATGTAAAGTGAAGGTGAGATCAGATCTCAACCTTTGATAACTTTGGAGGATATATAGGATTTTGGACTTAGGATTAGCTCAATGTAATAAAAGGAAACCTAGGTGAGAGGATGAGACACAATGATGGTACACAAAGACTGAGTAAGCACTCATGTGTGTTGGGGCAGGGGTTGAGGAAAGGGTGAAGACAACAACGAGGGAGATAACAACCAAGTGGGATAGGATATTAGTTGCAACATTATAATCCTATGAAGGGCCATTATCCCAGGACATGAGAGCTAATTTTATAGCAATAAAATAATCACAGATCTAGTTTTCTTGCAAGGGTTTTTCCAGTGGTTGTTTACTCGGATATCTCATGTGCAGTGTGTTATGGTTTATGTTTTTAATGTTTCCACTGATTATCATTGAGTAACATGGTTGTGCTTTAATTCAGTAAAATATGGTTTTCTTGGAATTAACTATCGGGTCATAGGTCTACATATTTCAACATGGTATCAGATACGAGACTCTGACGGAAGCCAGATTTGCACAAAAGAGATATTGTAGCGATACATTTTTTCTTTAGAGGGAAACTTTTTCAGGTGCAAGCTGCAGGGTAATTAATTTTAAAAAAAGGGGGAATGATCGTACCATCGTACGAGTCATACAATGTTGAGAAGTTTCATGTGAAGGAACATGGAAGAGGTTGCATCCAACGAAGAATCTCGTTGAGAGAGCCACGTGAAGGGAGAAATTGTCAATTGTGGGTGTAGTAGCGGATGACTGCTGGTCGATGTTGGGTTATGAAAAAGGTACAAATATCTCCCTTATTCTTACAATTCATGATATAATGTTGATTGAATTTTCTGGTAATTAGGGATAAATAGGATAGAAAATGATTGATATGTCTTCTAGTGATATTATTGAAGTTATATTAAATAGATTCTAAAATACGATTGGAATAGTTTGATTTTGTTACAGGATTGGATAAATATTGTCAAAATCGAAATAGCAAAGGAGATCTTGAAGATACGTAAGCTATTGGAGGTTGAGGAATTTTGGCGCAAATCAGTTTTGAATATTATTGATTTTCTAACTTTATAATAGTAAAGCAATCCTCAGGATGGCTTAATTTACTCATATTATTGTATATATAGAGGGTAATAGATCCTGAAAGAATAATCTAAGAATTGTATCCAAGTATTCAAAACTCAGAATTACTCTGCGCAAGAAGTTTTTGTGAATGTCATACCAACTATGAAATCAATAAAATCTTTGAACGTTTTCACCATTTCTACATACTGAGTTTCTAGCAGCAGTGCTTTTGAGGACCAAGGGCCCATTATAAAGGAGCTATTGTCTCAAATCTATAATTGTATAAGTTTTCTTTCTGTTTTATGATCCAATTCTGTTTTAAAATAGTTAAGATGAATGCATAAGTGTGTTAATGATTTTATGATGTTTGCGTACAGAAGATAGACATTTCTTTCGAGTATTAATGATTACCATTCCAATTTCCATTGATGTAGTTTACTGCTTGACAGTTCCTTATATTTTCATATGTGTTGTTCTTTTTACTTAGATTCACATTTTTTGTTCCTTTCAGTTAAAGTTACGATTGTTGTTCCTTTCCATTAAGTTACATTTGTTGTTCCTTTTGATTAGATTACAATTGTTGTTTCTTTCCATAGATAGAGTAATACACTATTTCCTTTCCAGCAATTTGATTCATAGTTAATAGTTAATTCTGCAAGTCTTTATTTAGATTCAATTACTTCTTTTTAGTTATATGAATTCAGTAGATTAGTTAGTTCCTTTTCAATTGCAGCATGCTAGTAATTATATTTCAATTCTGATAAGTAAAATCTTAGTTTCATAATCTTTAATGAACATTTGAGGAACTTGATTGTGGATAAACTCGGGTTTTCTTTAACTATGCGATTTTAGCCTCTACGATCTATCTGCATATACTTTGCTGATATTCTTGAAATAAAAGATGAATCCTCGGGTTGATAAATTAATGTTAAACTAAGGTTTTTCTTATACATATTTAGACCCCAACATTTTGGCGCCGTTTCCAGGGAGAATGTCAAAGGTAGCATATGTTGTGTCTCTATAGAACCATGTATTGAAGACAAAAGGTAAGAACCTACGCAGGCAATAAGTAAGATGATTATGCCAACGCTTACCTCCAGTTGACACTTAAGAGGTCATATAGGTGTTTCTTTTTGAATGTATTTTTGTGTCAAGTGTGTATGACTAAGAAGAAATATATTGAAAAGCCAAAACCCCCACCAAAAACTACCAAATCCCAGGGCTCAGTGCTCCCTGGGAGAAGCACTTCCATAGATGACATCATCCAAAAAGTTGAATCTCAAGCTTCGATCGGACCTAGAAAAGGACATATATGAATCCCTCAGGCATCAATTTCACCAAATGAAAACAACACTGAGATTCATAGCAAAACTGAAGGGACTGAGCAAAGTTTTCAAATCACATACCTTCCACCCCTCAACCCTTTAGACGAGGGAAATTCTCGTAATTTGGAGGAAGGAGAAGGAGAAACCAGCGGGGTTTCCAAGGCATACCCATCACCATCCCCTGATCATGAATCTCCTATCAAATAAGAAGACATACCCGAAATCCCAAATAGAGGGAGTGCAATCAAATCCCCTAAAGGAGAAAATAATCAACCACCTTGAATAGAACACCCGGATCAAGAAATTAATGAATAATTTTGGCACATTTTCGATCAAATGGTACAACCAATCAACAATGACCCCAGGAATCCACGTTGGAATATCTCATAGTTGATCCAATCGCCAATTATCCCATGAAAGCAATCCCCCTACAGAACCTTCCAACCTTCTATGGATTGATTTTAGAAGACCTGGACTCATTCTTATTCGAATTTGATGTCCTATGTAGAGGGTATGATTACACCTCTGAACCCAAAAAATTAAAACTGTTCCCCTCTACCTTGAAGGGAGCAGCTCTACGTTGGTTTATGGGATTAGAAGGTGGAACCATTAACTCATGGGATGAGATGAAACAAGCCTTCTTTACAAAATATCAGTATTATTGTAGAACCAAGGACCTAAAAGATGAAATATTTCAAATGACTGCAAAAGAAAATGAATCATTAGAGGAATATGTTGAGATATTTCAGTATAACTTACAGAGATCGCCCTATGGTACATTACCAGGTGAAGTACTTAAATAAACTCTGCTTAAAGGTATGAAGGATGAATGGGTATAAACATTGAATCTAATGGGGAAGGGTGACATTTATCAAGAAACTTATGATAAAATCATTCTATTATGCATCAGGTGCTCACGAGGAAGTACACAGACCAAATCAAGAATGTGAACTTCCCTCACCATAAATAGCAACATTACCAATGGGGGCGTTATGTGAGAGGAAGCTGGTAATCTCTTAGAAAATTTCAAAACATATATTCTGATCACTTTGACTACACAATTGGATGTATTGCAGACCAAACAAAAACAAGCAAAATCAGAACAGACTTTGTCCATATTTTTCCACAGATGCAGAAAAGAGCATGGTCCAAGGGAATGTCCTTTCGATGTGGTTTGGGTTTGCACTATTTGTGCCTAGGATCACGACACAGAGCAATGCCCATCGCTCCCTGGACTAAAAGTTGTCTTTAGAGGAGCAAACAAGGAAACACAACCATTATATTTGATGGCTCAACGACTTCAATGGCAGGCTCACCCTCCAAATACACTCTAGTACTTTTCTGGACAGTATAATCAGTAGAAAAATTCTGGTAATACATGGAAGAACCAACCGTTTACTAATCAGAACTGGCAGCCCCAACAATACTCACCTGCAAATCCCACTTGGCCAAACTAACCACCTACAAATCCGATCTGGCAGAATTAACCAACTACAAGTTCCACCTAGCCTAACTCACAATACCCCACCTCATCCTGGAAAAAATAAAATAAAAGCCCCTACCCCCCACAGTGGCCTAATATGATTGCCCAAAACCAAAATTGGAACCAGAATTGGCAGTGCCCCATGGGGATAAACAATCAACCCATGGGGATGGACCCTCAAACCAAACCCACATTGCAAGCTCCACTCCAACTACCCCAAAACCATCAATCACAATTGCACCCTTAATTACCAGCCTAGCCCCACCCAAATCCTAATAATAGACCAACTCATCTCATCCAGATTATGGAGAATGGGAAAGAGGAGACCAACTCGGTAGGATGAAACGAAATCCAATTGAGATCGGGGCGTATAATCTCTCCTGAAGAAAATAATGTTTTCCAAGAGCAGGAGAAGGGAAATAAAAAACAACCAACAATAACGCCCTCGACTGTGGTAATAACGGAAGAAATCAAGCAGGGGGGAAACACAGTCGAGTCATAGGATCCTGATAAGGATGCAAATCCTTCCCTCTGTTCCCTGAAATATTGATGATAGAAAAACTTGTCTTCTATCCTAACTTCGATGTTGCAGGGGTGTTACACGTCAAAATTACTCAGCTGGGTAAGTGTCGCACGTTCCTCTCAATTGTCGTAAGTGTTTCATCTTCCTTACAACTTTTGCAAGTGTCGCAAGTTGGTCACAAGTGTCGCAAATGATGTTCGAACATACTGCCATGTCGACGACACTAAGGATACACTTATAACATCTCATATGCTTGATTTGAAGAAGGAGAACTGGTTTACTGAAGTCAAACAACTCTTGACACCTGAAGAGAGCTCTGAAACAAAGGTTTTGAGGAGGAGCACTCCCCTATTTCAGCCCTAGAAGAGCTCCCCTATTTCATCCCTAGAAGCGCTGGCGCTCCCCTACAAGGTTTCAGGGAGCGTTATAACGCTCCCCTTCCCCCTCTGAAGGAGCGATGCTCATCTTGAAAGCGCTGGCGCTCCCCTAAAGCTTAGTAGGGAGCGCTACAACGCTCTGATGCCCCTTCTAAGGGAGCGCTGCCTAATCTGAGGCAGTAGTTGGCCCGTTGAGGAGAATAAGGGGACGATATTTCGAGATTAGGAGGCAGTTGTATTCAAATTCTTGGTTTCATCAAGAGATCCCTGATCTAAGGAGAAGGTTCCCAACTTGTTCTAAAGATAACTCAAGAGGTTAAGCTCTTCTTGACCTATATAAGCAGGCTCTATGATGGTGGAAAGGGGGAAGAACTGCTGGTATGAAACTTATGATCTTGGAGGAAAATCACAGTCAGCCAAAGGAAAGTGATCAGTGAAGCTGTTGTTATCCAGGTTGTGGATCTTTCAGGCAAGGGTTAGACGAATAGGACTTGACGAAGTTGTCGCATTCGCATCTACGATTGTAAGTACTGTTGTCGTTATTCTCATCAATATGAC